>JBBPBX010007551.1:35875-64904 GCA_038048925.1 Garcialebias charrua | reverse complement strand
TCTCATTCATTTCCACGTCTTAGTCTGTTTCACATTTGTTCCTTCAGTCCATCTGCAGCACTGTCTTTGGGCTTCTTTTTAACTTAATTCACCCGATTAAACGCAGCCGTAACTCTGACGCCATCTTGAACAAGCAGAGCATTTTGAGTACCGTCTGGGCTCCATTTGATTCCCTGCAGAGTTACAGTAGTTCCAGGCTGTTTGAGGGAATACAGTATTGGTTTCAGTTAGTAACTTATTAACCAAGCATAAAGTCAGTGGGATTATTTTGGACTGGTGGAAGTGAGGAACAACCTTGTTGATTATACATATATACGTATAT
The DNA here is from genome assembly GCA_038048925.1 of Garcialebias charrua. NCBI lineage: Eukaryota > Metazoa > Chordata > Actinopteri > Cyprinodontiformes > Rivulidae > Garcialebias > Garcialebias charrua. The sequence continues at coordinate 64,582 of JBBPBX010007551.1, read as the reverse complement.
AAAAGTTCTGAAAAAGTTGTCTTAAGAGGTTATTTACAAAAGATTAAAAAGGATTTAAGAATCTTTAGCATCAGAACAGTATTCAAGTTATTTTAAGTTTATCAAGATGCAAATGTGTGTATTTTTAATAATGAAACAGTAGATTTGTTGCATTTTTGCAAGAAAAATACTGACTTTTACTCCACAAATATCAACTTTGAGAAGATGACACTCAAATAGAAATTAGTCACTAAAGATATTTATCTTAAATATTTAGGCAAATGTCCTGACCACAAGATTTGTTACCAGTTTTTAATGATTTTTCACTTTTTTTAGAAACCTTCCTTGGTTTTTCACGTTTGTACGTTATTGCAGATAAACGTTTTATTATTTCCTCTAAAACATGTTTCATTTTTATCTTTTTCATTCTGTTGAGCAAAAGTAACCATTGTCGTTTCACTTTATTTAAAGTGCATGTTTCATGTTAGTTTTTTGGGCAGAAACATAATATTTAGAGGTAATAAAGTAATTTTGATAAGTCCCTCTGGTGATGTCACTTCCGGTTTACTGCTGAGGGCGCTATTTTTAGACAGAGTAGCGAGGGAAGACAAAAAAGGTAGTAGTAGGACATTTTATTTTGAGATATGATCCGTATTTTTGATGAAAATTGGAGTTTTAGACATGTTAGGTTGAAAAGGCAACAACATGTGTTTAAAGTGAAAGATGCACTTTAAACTATTTAGCTTTTATTTTACACGTCAAACATTTGCTAATTTTAAACACAATTTGACAGACAAAGTGTAAACAAAATGTACAAATGCACTGAGTTCAATGTTAGTGGTCAGTTTCACTGAGAAACATAAAAATGCATTTTTCAGACATATTTGCTTAATTTTTCATTCATTCCCATTTAATAAATACACAGTAAAAAGTATTGCAATATGCAAGTTCAAACAATTTTTTTTCCAACTTTTTGTTTGCAAACTCCTAACATTTTAACATTTCTGATTGTTAAATGGTCTTTAGGAAGGCCACAATACTGTATCTTGTTTGAAGTTCATCAAAAAAATCTCAACTTCCACTTTACATGTGCAAATAAATTATACTCAAAATCTTACTACGTTGTGGCAAAACAGCTCTTCTCTTCTACACAGGTCTCTTAAACTGTGTGCGTGCGCACACATCTTGTCTTTGTGTGTGTTTGTTGTGTACAGTTAGGCAAGGTTAAGCCTGTTGTGGTTTACCATGGAAAATAAAGGCCTCCACTGTCACCTGAACAGCACAAACGCAGAGAAAGTTTCTCACTGTGTACATCTCCTGGGTGTTGGTGGAAAGATTGCTCAACTGCATTTCCTTTTTTCCAAGTACGTACCAGGGAGGAAAAAATAAGTTACCAACCAACAATGGATTTTTTTTAAACTGCCGATAGATAAGTAGAAACTACACACTCTTGAACAGGATGGAGTTTACATATGTTACATAAAATAATACATTTAAGCCTGAACTAGCACATTTTTTAAAGGCCCTCTTTAAAATGTCACATCACGTTACAAGTAATGTTTCCCTAAAGTTTAATTTGAACCACTAAAGCCACAAACATAACTGAAATCCTTGTTATTTTCATTCAAACTTTATTTAGGCAGGTTAATCCCATTGAGCCTCGAGGACTCGTTTACAAGAGAGATGTGGTTACAAACAAAGAATGATGACAACAACGATAGTAGACTTTCCTTGGACAAGGTTATCATGACAAGTTATCATGAGAAGATGTGATGTTTATGATCACCTCTGGGTGCTGAAGTTCAAACATCCATCCATCCATCCATCCATTTTCTTCCGCTTATCCGAGGTCGGGTCGCGGGGGTAGCAGCCTAAGTAGGGAGGCCCAGACTTCCCTCTCCCCAGCCACTTGGAGCAGCTCCTCTGGGGGAATCCCAAGGCGTTCCCAGGCCAGCCGAGAAACATAGTCCCTCCAGCGTATCCTGGGTCTTCCTCTGGGTCTCCTCCCGGTGGGACATGCCCGGAACACCTCACCAGGGAGGCGTCCAGGAGGCATCCTAACCAGATGCCCGAGCCACCTCAACTGGCTCCTCTCGATGTGGAGAAGCAGCGGCTCTACTCCGAGTCCCTCCCGGATGACTGAGCTTCTCACCCTATCTCTAAGGGAGAGTCCAGCCACCCTGCGGAGAAAACTCATTTCAGCCGCTTGTATCCGAGATCTTGTTCTTTCGGTCATAACCCAAAGCTCATGACCATAGATGAGGGTGGGAACGTAGATCGATCGGTAAATTGAGAGCTTTGCCTTTTGACTCAGCTCTCTCTTCACCACGACAGACCGGTACAGCGCCCGCTTCACTGCGGACGCTGCACCTATCCGCCTATCGATCTCACGCTCCAGTTTTCCCTCATTCGTGAACAAGATCCCGAGATACTTAAACTCCTCCACTTGGGGCAGGACCTCCTCCCCGACCCGGAGAGGGCATGCTACCCTTTTCCGGCTCAAGACCATGGCCTCGGATTTGGAGGAACTGATCCTCATCCCGGCCGCATCACATTCAGCTGCAAACCGCTCCAGCGAAAGCTGTAGATCACGAGCTGATGAAGCCAATAGGACCACATCATCTGCAAAAAACAGAGAAGCGATTCTAAGGCCACCAAAACGGATCCTCTCAACACCTTGGCTGCGCCTAGAAATTCTGTCCATAAAAGTTATAAACAGAATCGGTGACAAAGGGCAACCTTGGCGGAGTCCAACTCTCACCGGAAACGAGCCTGACTTACTGCCGGCAATGCGGACCAAGCTCTGACACCGGTCGTACAGGGACCTAACAGCCCATATCAATGGGCCTGGTACCCCATACTCCCGGAGTACCCCCCACAGAACCCCCCGAGGGACGCGGTCGAATGCCTTTTCCAAGTCTACAAAGCACATGTAAACTGGTTGGGCAAACTCCCACGCACCCTCCAGGACCCTGTTGAGGGTGTAGAGCTGGTCTAGTGTTCCACGACCAGGACGAAAACCACACTGCTCCTCCTGAATCCGAGGTTCGACTATCCGACGGACCCTCCTCTCCAGAACCCCTGAATAGACCTTACCAGGGAGGCTTAAGAGTGTGATCCCTCTATAGTTGGAACACACCCTACGGTCCCCCTTTTTGAATAGGGGAACCACCACCCCAGTCTGCCAATCCAAGGGAACTGCCCCCGATGTCCACGCGATATTGCAGAGTCGCGTAAGCCAACACAACCCCACAACATCCAGAGCCCTAAGGAACTCAGGACGAATCTCATCCACCCCCGGAGCCTTGCCACCGCGGAGCTTTTTAACCACCTCGGCGACCTCAGCACCAGAGATTGGAGAGCCCGATCCAAAGTCCCCAGGCTCCGCTTCCTCAGTGGAAGACGTGCCAGTAGGATTGAGGAGGTCTTCGAAGTATTCCGCCCACCGACTCACAACATCCCGAGTTGAGGTCAACAGCACGCCATCCCCACCATAAATGGTGTTGGTCGCGTACCGCTTTCCCCCCCTGAGACGCCGGATGGTGGACCAGAATCGCCTCGAAGCCGTACGGAAGTCATTCTCCATGGCCTCTCCGAACTCCTCCCACGCCCGAGTTTTTGCCTCAGCAACCACCCGAGCCGCATGCCGCTTGGACTGCCGGTACCTATCTGCTGCTTCCGGGGTCCCACAGGCCAAAAAGGCCCAATAGGACTCCTTCTTCAGCTTGACAGCATCCCTCACCGCCGGTGTCCACCACCGGGTTCGAGGGTTGCCACCACGACAGGCACCAACAACCTTGCGGCCACAACTCCGATAAGCTGCCTCGACAATAGAGGCGCGAAACATGGCCCACTCGGGCTCAATGTCCCCCGCCTCCCTCGGAACGTGTTCAAAGCTCTCCCGGAGGTGGGAGTTAAAGCTCCGTCTTACGGGAGACTCTGCCAGACGTTCCCAGCAGACCCTCACAATACGTTTGGGTCTGCCAGGTCTGACCGGCATCCTCCCCCACCATCGGAGCCAACTCACCACCAGGTAGTGGTCAGTTGACAGCTCCGCCCCTCTCTTCACCCGAGTGTCCAGGACATGCGGCCGCAGATCAGATGAGACGACAACAAAGTCGATCATTGAACTACGACCTAGGGTGTCCTGGTGCCAAGAGCACATATGGACACCCTTATGCCTGAACATGGTGTTCGTTATGGACAATCCATGACGAGCACAGAAGTCCAACAACAGAACACCACTCGGGTTCAGATCAGGGGGGCCGTTCCTCCCAACCACACCCCTCCAGGTCTCACTGTCATTGCCCACGTGAGCGTTGAAGTCCCCCAGCAGAACAAGGGAGTCCCCAGGAGGCGCACCCTCCAATACCCCCTCCAAGGACTCCAAAAAGGGTGGGTAATCTGCGCTGCCGTTCGGCGCATAGGCACAAACAACAGTCAGAGCCCGTCCCCCCACACGTAGGCGAAGGGAGGCTACCCTCTCGTTCACCGGGGTGAACCCCAACGTACAGGCACCGAGATGGGGGGCAACAAGTATGCCCACTCCTGCTCGGCGCCTCTCACCAGGGGCAACTCCAGAGTGGAAGAGTGTCCAACCCCTCTCAAGGAAACTGGTTCCAGAGCCAGAGCCATGCGTTGAGGTGAGTCCGACTATTTCTAGCCGGAACCTCTCAACCTCACACACTAGCTCAGGCTCCTTCCCCACCAGAGAGGTGACATTCCATGTCCCAATGGCCAGCTTCTGTAGCCGAGGATCAGACCGCCAGGGTCCCCGCCCTCGGCCACCACCCATTCCACAATGCACCCGACCCCTTTGGCCTCTCCCACAGGTGGTGAGCCTATGGGAAAAGTTCAAACAAACTAAACAAATTTCTGATAAAAATCTGATAATTATATTATTACTGCTTAGCGTGTATCTTAGATCCTTGTATATTGTTTCCTTTTTTTATACTTGTTTTTTGCTAGTTTGGGGTGTGACTGGGACCTTGAATAATAATAATAATAATAATCCATCCATCTATCCATTTTCTTCCGCTTATCCGGGGTCGGGTCGCGGGGGTAGCAGCCTAAGTAGGGAGGCCCAGACTTCCCTCTCCCCAGCCACTTGGAGCAGCTCCTCTGGGGGAATCCCAAGGCGTTCCCAGGCCAGCCGAGAAACATAGTCCCTCCAGCGTATCCTGGGTCTTCCTCTGGGTCTCCTCCCGGTGGGACATGCCCGGAACACCTCACCAGGGAGGCGTCCAGGAGGCATCCTAACCAGATGCCCGAGCCACCTCAACTGGCTCCTCTCGATGTGGAGAAGCAGCGGCTCTACTCCGAGTCCCTCCCGGATGACTGAGCTTCTCACCCTATCTCTAAGGGAGAGTCCAGCCACCCTGCGGAGAAAACTCATTTCAGCCGCTTGTATCCGAGATCTTGTTCTTTCGGTCATAACCCAAAGCTCATGACCATAGATGAGGGTGGGAACGTAGATCGATCGGTAAATTGAGAGCTTTGCCTTTTGACTCAGCTCTCTCTTCACCACGACAGACCGGTACAGCGCCCGCTTCACTGCGGACGCTGCACCTATCCGCCTATCGATCTCACGCTCCAGTTTTCCCTCATTCGTGAACAAGATCCCGAGATACTTAAACTCCTCCACTTGGGGCAGGACCTCCTCCCCGACCCGGAGAGGGCACGCTACCCTTTTCCGGCTCAAGACCATGGCCTCGGATTTGGAGGAACTGATCCTCATCCCGGCCGCATCGCATTCAGCTGCAAACCGCTCCAGTGAAAGCTGTAGATCACGAGCTGATGAAGCCAATAGGACCACATCATCTGCAAAAAACAGAGAAGCGATTCTAAGGCCACCAAAACGGATCCTCTCAACACCTTGGCTGCGCCTAGAAATTCTGTCCATAAAAGTTATAAACAGAATCGGTGACAAAGGGCAACCTTGGCGGAGTCCAACTCTCACCGGAAACGAGCCTGACTTACTGCCGGCAATGCGGACCAAGCTCTGACACCGGTCGTACAGGGACCTAACAGCCCATATCAATGGGCCTGGTACCCCATACTCCCGGAGTACCCGCCACAGAACCCCCCGAGGGACGCGGTCGAATGCCTTTTCCAAGTCTACAAAGCACATGTAAACTGGTTGGGCAAACTCCCACGCACCCTCCAGGACCCTGTTGAGGGTGTAGAGCTGGTCTAGTGTTCCACGACCAGGACGAAAACCACACTGCTCCTCCTGAATCCGAGGTTCGACTATCCGACGGACCCTCCTCTCCAGAACCCCTGAATAGACCTTACCAGGGAGGCTTAAGAGTGTGATCCCTCTATAGTTGGAACACACCCTACGGTCCCCCTTTTTGAATAGGGGAACCACCACCCCAGTCTGCCAATCCAAGGGAACTGCCCCCGATGTCCACGCGATATTGCAGAGTCGCGTAAGCCAACACAACCCCACAACATCCAGAGCCCTAAGGAACTCAGGACGAATCTCATCCACCCCCGGAGCCTTGCCACCGCGGAGCTTTTTAACCACCTCGGCGACCTCCGCACCAGAGATTGGAGAGCCCGATCCAAAGTCCCCAGGCTCCGCTTCCTCAGTGGAATAATAATAATAATAATAATGAATTTAATTTGTAATGCACTTTTCATTAACAAAAATCTCAAAGTGCTACAAGGGGCAACTAAAATCAATGATCACATAAAAAATAAGTGATAAAATCAAGTAAAATCAATGATAAAATAACAAAAATCAGTGATAAAATCAACTAAAATCAATGATAATATCAACTAAAATCAGTGATAAAATCATGTGGAGGCAGAGTAGGCTTTCTTAAAAAAAGAAAGGTCTTTAAGCCTTTTTTAAAGTCAACCAGTGATTGTGGAGCTCTCAGATAGTCAGGGAGGGAGTTCCAGAGGCGGGGGGCAGCCACACAGAATGCCCAATCTCCCATGGTCCTTAATTTGGTTTGTGGAAGGTGAAGGAGATTACACTTGAGTACACAGTTTCGTTCCACCTCATGTACCACATGTGATGTGAATGACTGTAAAGAACCTTGCACCTTGATAATTGTTTCACAACAACTCAGACATGTTGATTGTGGATGAGACACTTCCATCATGAATCTGGGCCATCCGCTCGATAAGTAATCAGATGAGAGTCCGATTACATTTGGGGCATCATCAAAGTAATATATATACACTACAGTATATATTAAGATCCTTTAGCAGACTTTGCATCAGCTGATTATTTAGCTAAAGCTTTTAATAATTACCTTAGACTGAGTTTAATTTGAGGAAAATGACAAACACGTCTTCAGAGTTTTGAACATTTAAAATCTGGCAAACTTACTTTTTTAAGACTAATAAGAGAGTCCAAAACAATATCCTATCAAAAGTAATCTTTTTTGAGAAAAGCTGCACACGTAGTCATTCTTGCCAAAACACAAAGCCTATGATTTGACCAGCAGAGCCACATAACTAAACCAGCATCTTTTATCTCTATAAATCGTGTTTTTGTACTGTTGTTGTATTTGATCTCCGATGCCGAAAGATTGGAACTCGCAGGCCATAAGGGCTGCTGACGGTTAGCCACTTGGCTCAGACGGACTAGCTCTGAGAAGGGAGAGGCCCAGGAACAATTATGGTTTAGTCGGCGTAACAGAACTGAGCCAGGCAGTTGCTGGTTGCTCTCTGAATACAGTATGCAGCGTTTGTGTGCGTTTCTGTGTGTTTATGTTTGCGTTCACTCGGGGGAACGTCGAGAGGGATTGATGCTCTCACACGCAACCACATATTTACATTACAAATCACGTCTAAACAATCCAGCTCACCGCAGACGCAAACATCAGACGATTTTACAGTCGGGCTGGATGGACAGAAATGACAGAGACACGGCAAGAAGAACGTGCAGGGGTTAGATTTGAGGACAGATGGATGAATGAGTGACAGGATTAAACAGCTCGGTTTATAAGGGTCCTACCAGTGTTTAAACATTTGCATTTAATGCAGATCATAAATTTTAAGTCCATTGCATTCATTCATTTTTAACAGTACTGTGCAAAAGTTTAAACCACCTTTTTTATACTTTACATCCAAGGAGTCAAATATTCTTGTCATTTTCAGATGCCACCTTGATCAGCAGCAGTTCTTCAGACTCCCTAAAGATCTTGTTTTTTTAATTTACTTTGACTTATTTTACATTTGTCCCTGATTATATATATTTATTCAAAAACAAGGAAAGTGAAGTGAATGAAAATAAGTATTGGACCTAATAAAGTCTACCTACTGCAGATAAACATGATCAGAAAGTCATGAAATAAATCCAACAGAGGTCGGACACAGCATCATCCTTAAACTGATCCCGGGTTAGGGTCAGGACCCCAGGATTAGTCATGAAACACTAAGTAAAGGTCCCCAGGTAATCTGTAGAAATCAAATTAAATGTAAAAAGATGGCTCAAAATTCACATTTTCCCAGAATTACTCTTATAAAGAATAAATACAATAAGTGAAATGGTATTATACTTTTTTAGTTGTTGGGGCTTTATGTGTTGTCAGTCTGCCCTTTTTTTAAAGAGTTATTATCAAAATTTTACAATGTTTTGGGTTACAAGCCCCATGTACTGTTGTGGTTCAAAAGCTGAAACGTTTGGGATCTGCTGGTCTACTGCATTCTTTCACCTTGTTGGTGTTTTACTATTTCCTGCCTATCAAATTGTATCGTCTTTAACTTAAAAAAAAAAAAAGAATTATCTGAAGAAATGGGAACAAAATGTGCCCTTGTGACTGACTGCAGGTAAAGCAGTGCCTATCAGTCCAGTTTAAAATAGTTTCTTTGCTAATCTATGGTTGAGTCAGCTCCTCTGGATGGTTTCATCTGAGTCAGGTTGAGTCAAGGTTGAGTCAGGTCCAGAAGACCTGACTCAACCTTGTTAGACCTGGTTTCCTGAGCATGCATCAGGACGTTGCTTTGCTGTTTTCTGTAATGTGTAAATAAAGTTATTCAATCGTTTGAGTTTTGGAGCCATTTCATGAGTGTGTCACAGGACAGAGTTACTGAATGTGACCTAACAAATAAAACTACCGGTACCTAAAAATGCTCAGATACTGGACTAAATGAGTGAAGAAGCAGCTTAAGTCCAAAGAGAAACTTTAAAAGCCCTTCAGAGACTTTTCATGACCTCAGTTGTTGCAGATTGATTCATGTTTTGTCATTATTCCAGCTGTGTAGTTTTAGGGTTTACCAAAACTAATTTTAACACAAAGGTCCTTAAATAAAATGTGAGAGTTTATTTTGGGGTGCTAAATACCGGTACACATCGTACCATGTTTTTTTTTGTTCCCGCTGTTGATTGATAACAGAGTATCAGTTCAAACTCTGAATGCGAACTGGGCAGTTTGGGCAGCAGTTCTGTGAAACGCAGCTGAATGCACACACCAAATTTTCTATAAAAATACACATAGATTAACATGGACATGTGGTGCAAACACATATTTATTTGAAGAAATTGTGCGCGCACACACGTACACAAACAAAAATGAGTATTGGCAACAGGCGGTCTCTGTGATGCTGCTGCGCAGCGAGGCCTCCTGGGTCCCTGCATGCAACTCTGTGGTGAAATGCACCAGCGCTGGCTCTCGCAGGCTTCTGGAAAAGCTCCATGTGTGGTCAGTTGGATGGTAGCGCCCTCGCTTCACGCTCCCAACATGACTCCAGTGGAACGCTGCTACATCCAAATCACACAGAAAACCAGGGAAGATATTTCTTTTTCTGCAAGTTTGCACGCATTGACAACATTGCAGATGCTTAGTTTGAACCTACTGTACTATGATTGCGAGAAAGATTTCCCAAGTTTGTGCACAATCTGTCGATGCATCTTGGAAGAAGGCTCACACTACCCCGAGTTAAGTCAGTCTCATAGAGTAAAACAGTCTGCACAGTCAGAACCTGGTGCAGAATGCATCTCTTCTCTCCAGCACGTCTTTGAGTTCCTAGAGATAAAAGCCGCTGGCAACATCAAATCAATAGGCCCATCAATGGTAACATCTCCAGAAGATTAAAGAGAAACTCACTTAGAGGCAGCAAGGGAAGGTGGGCTGCTAATACGCTACAAGACCTGGCCAATGGAAAGGGATTTAATTGATGTGTAGTGGGGCGATGGATGAAAAGGTGAAAGCTGATGATGCTATACTTCGGTAGTGTGTGTCAAAGTTCTTCTTGGAGACTTTTTATTCATTTTTATTCCTCCATTAGTGGTTGTATTAGTTCATATATACATCCCATGTACCATCTAAGATATTTTTCCACCCATTCTTGCACATGCATTCTGCTAATGTACATCTGCACATTTTCATGATTGTACTTGCATCTTTGTAGATTTTTTTCTTTCAACTTTCATTAGGCTGTTCATCTGCCTTTCAGATTCTCTGTTTGATCCTTGAAAAGGCATAAAACTCATGGAAAAACATCATTATCCCGTAGTTTCCAGGGTGATGTGGGTCTGCAGAAATTTATCTGAATATAATTACTTTACACTAAGTTTTGCAAGTCAGAATTAGCTGGTTCACTTGATTAAGATTCAGTGGGTTTACTGGGGGGCTCAATAATGAATTTTATATCTATATATATCTATCTTCGTTTAACGTCCGTTTTCCCGATTCCGGGGTGGGACGCTACATCTTTGTCGCAAGTTTTTGATGCCAGATTAGACGGTTAGTTGCGTCCAGTTCATTGAGGTTCAGCGCTTTCAGATCTTGTTGAATCGTTTGCGCCCAGGTCTTTTTCGGACGGCCTTTGGGACGGGTGCCAGGTACTTCAAGGTTTTCAATAGCAAGTATAGCACTGTTTTCACTTCGTTTAACATGACCAAACCACCGGAAACGGTGTCGCTGGCATGCGTCCTTAAAGCTTCAGTATGTAGCTTTTTTTATGAACATATTTCTTCACTCTGTCACTACCTCCTGACAGACTGATGTTAGCCAGGTAATCTCTGAAAAAAAAAAAAAAAAATATTGTCCCCTTGCTTCTCCAGGTGGTAAATAAGCATTTCTAAAAAGAAAAGGTGACCCGCCATTTTCCAGCCAATAAAAACAGAGTTTGTAACCAGCCAATAAAAACAGAGCTTGAATTTGAATCAGCCAATAAAAACAGAGCTTGAATTTGAAATTCAACAGACCACAAGGGGGCAGAGCCACATATGGCTCTGAGGGGGAGGGATCAGAATGCTTTGCCTGTTGAAAATATTTCTAAGTGCTGCAGTTCTACAGAAACTGCATACTGAACCTTTAATCGCACATAAGCCTGCTCGACGCAGGATTTCGGTCGATTTCAATAATGAATTTTATTGATATTAATTTGATAAAAGTTATTGTTTTGTAATAGATCAGTGAAATCGACTCAGGTTTTGCTGTTTTTGAGTTGGTTAAAGTTGACTAGCATCAAAATCCATCCTTTGGTTCAAGAGATATTTTACTAACATTTACACACAGCAAAAACATTATGGTTGGCCTTTTGGCAGTGGGTGATACATTTGTTTTCTTCAGTTATTTGCTCAACTAAATAATTGGTAAACTGCACGTCTGCACCAAAAATCTTCCATCTGATATTGATAAGTTGTCCTCAGTTCTTTTCAGAACTCAACAGAATCCTCGTCCAAGAAGTGAAACACGATGAAACCCGACGTGCATCATTTCTCCCCCTCCGCCCTTTGGAGGAAAGGCCTGTAAATGAGAGCAGCATGTGTTCAGGAATACAGTTAGGGAATGTAAGTAATCTTTCATAGTGAGGAGGAGACCACAGGATGGAGCCTGCACTGATCTGGTCTGTGTGGTTTTGGGCCCGGGTTTGTACGCTCTCTATCTGAAGCCACATCAGAGACCTGACCCATGTGTAATGTGATCTGGATAGGCAGAGAAGGGTTCCCTCCTCCCACATTGGACTCAAAAGGACCGCCACTGAGGTGAAGTGCCGGGACGGGTGGTCAGTGATGTAAGACGGCTCACAGTGACGAGCAATTATAGCTGCAGGGAGGGTCGACTTTTAAAACACGCCATTTTCTGCCACCGTGACATTGTTTTCTGTACTATTTTTGTTTTAACATATCATCAGTCCTTCTAACTCTTTACATTTCTTCTGCTTCTTTGTCCGTTTTTGTTTTGACTTGCTAAACAGTGAGCTCAGCATAAAGTGCCAGTCCTTTCACAAACATCACCACAGCGCCAACAACGTCAAATCCTACTGCAAAGCTGTAATTCCCTGAAAACAAACACTTACTCTGGGATATAAAATTTTAGATTATTTTTTTCTTTTACAAAAAGCTAACTATGTAAAGGAGGACCTTATCTTCAAGAAGAGACTCAAAAATCAATTATTATGTATCAGCCCATCATGTTTTGTCTAGCAAGTTTGTAGCCAGTGAATTTATTTAATTAAATTTTGTTGTTTGTTTTTTGTTTGTTTGGAAGATTTTTGCCCATATTTTCCTCCTCGAGGGTTCCAGTTCCTAGATTTTTGTTCGTTTTGGGCTCATGTCTTTTCACATATGATGCTTCTGTGTCTGCTACTAAAATCTTTTATTTATTATTTGAGGTGTTTTGTTCTCCCTGCTCTCCAACTTTGACATGTTCTCTGCTACACAAGCATGTCAACATACTCAGTCATTTTAATGTCATTTTTTTCATTCTGTTTGAATTTTCTATTTCATTCAGCACTTTTTTTACCAAATGTGACCAAATGATTAAATTATTTAAATTGAAATTCTTTGTTAAAAAGCCCCGGTACGGACAACATCAAAAAATGTGGGTGGAAAAAGGTGAAACACCCACATCTGCCTCCACCCTCATTCATCCCACTCTGGGCCCCTGAGCAAGGCCCTTAACCCCCACCATCTGCTCCCTAACAGGTCTCTCTTGAAAATGAGTTCTCGTGACTCAATGAGACTACCTGTATAAATAAAGGGTACCGGTAAATGGGGAAAAAAAAAAATATATATATATATATATATATATATATATATATATATATATACATTAGGCTTGGGAAAATGTTCATTTGCAAAATTCAGAATCAGATTTTCTTTGGTGAGAAATTAGAAAAGATACAGTAGTTGTCTTTTGATGATCATAACTGTGCAGGTATACCTCATTATGAAGTCTTCTTGAAAGTTATTTTTGCCGTCAGAAAACGAGTTTGATCTGCCTTTCTCTAAAGTTTATTAGCAGTGAGTGTGAACAAGTTAAATGAGTTAAATACTTTAATTAAGCGTTATCCTATGAGTTACCGGTAATTAACATAAAAAAGGATTGCAGATTATGCAAGGGCTCAAAATGTAATCAAAAATTTCCTATAAAATAACTTAAATGTTTGTTTTATTAGATCATTTTAAAAAATATAATATTTTGTGTTTTATGCCTGTAAATGACAACTCGTTTTTTGATGTCCTTTATAGGACTCAAAACTCCTGATATTAACAAAGGTTTTGCCTTTAAAAATGTAATTTTTTCTTATTTTCCTTCTTAGTTTTTTCTTTTTTCAACGCCTTTCTTTTTGTAAAATTTCCCTCGTCCTCTTCCTTTTCTCTCAACCCTCATTCTTTTTAGTTTTTGGCATTTTTACTCTGGTTCTTGAACAAACAAACAAGCGGCGGGTGACTCGTGTGTCCCCTATAATTCAAGCCAGCCAAACTACAGCAAGAGTGCTTGCCAAACACGTGAAATAAGTTTCTCAGAGAGGGCGTCATACAGAGAGAAAAATGTTTAAAAAAAATTAAAAAAAAAGTTTTACCATCGTGGTTTAGATCAAATAGCTTTCAAGCATCAAACTGGGAGATTAATGCACCACAGACTGGTTTTTGTAGGAAAAAGAAAAAAGAAGAGAGAAGATGAAACTACTGAAATTGCATTTCCTGCGAAAATTCAGTTTGAATGCTTATTGCTGAAGAACTTACTAAAAACAGCTGAAATTGGCTAAAAAACATGCTGAAATGTAGCTGAGATGGAAGAACAAGCCTAAGTTAGCAGAGGCAAGCAGAAGGATCACCTATTTGCTGAATTAAATTTAAGTACCGGTAAACGGAAATGGAGCACAACAATTAGGAAAAAATTGTCAAAAAAATAAGCTGAAATTACAACCAAAAAAAAGCTGAAGAGTAACTGAAAAGACTAATATAATATTAAACTACCAGAATGAAGCGTAAGGAGCTGAAGTGAGCCGGGGGGGGTGGAATCAGCTGAAAAAGCTTAATTTAGCACAAAAACAGCTAAATAGTAGCTGAAAAAGCTGAAAGGAGCATAACAGTCTGAAATTAGCAGAAAGAAGTTAGACTGAAAGTACAAGTAGAAGAAATTATCACAAAAACTTTAATTTATCTGAAAACAGCTGAAATTAGCTTAAAATGCTAAAATAAAGTAGCTGAAAGGGTAAAACCAGCTTAAATTAGCAGAAGAAAGCAGAAAGAACACGCTTGCTGAAAGAAGCAGAAATGAGCACTAAAATGTGGAAGTTATTTGGAAAAAAGCTGAAATAAGCAAAAAGCTGAAAAGTAGCTAAAAAAGCAGAAAGAAGCTGAAATTACCAGAAGGAAGTGGAGAGAGCAAATAGTTCCTGAATTGGTCTGAGAAGAGTTGAAACAAGTACAAAAAAAATGGAATTGGTAAATGGAGCTTACCGTATTCACCGGAGGAAAATACGCTCCGGTGTTTAATACGCTTTGTCAAATTATTAACAATAAACAAGAAAAAATTGTACACAATACGCCTCGATGTTTAAAGACCGTGTAAAGTGAAATTAAATTTGTGTTTTTAGTTTGTCACATGGCATAAATATGTGTTATTAATCACCCATATAAATCTGACTGATTAAAAACATTGTTTTCCTTATAAAATTAAGTGTCAAAAATCATGAAAAAACATGATTTTGCCTTGCCCTGGAACGCTAGGGGCGTGTCAGTGCGTGGGCGTGGTTTCAGCGCAGTACTGCGCCGTGTCCAGCCCCCTTCAGAGCTGAGCTGTGTGGGGAGGCAGGCATACGGGGGAAGCAGAGATCCACCTGCTCCGTTTTTATCTGAGTTCTGGCTTCCAGCAGCTCCTTTTTCCAAGAGTTACGCTGTTTTTAGTGCACTAACAACTCTGGTTATGTTTTTAAAGTTGAGGACACATAACTCCGCTGTTATAATCAGCGCTATTTTAGAAGATGAGCGGACTCGCGGTCCGACCCGGTCACATCGCATGCGGGGTCTGATCGCCTCTCACACACACGCGCGCGCGCGACCCGGTCACATCGCATGCGGGGTCTGATCGCCTCTCACACACACACGCGCGCGCGCGACCCGGTCACATCGCATGCGGGGTCTGATCGCCTCTCACACACACACACGCGCGCGCGCGACCCGGTCACATGCATGCGGGGTCTGATCGCCACACACACGCGCGCGCGCGGGGGGGGGGGGGGCGGAGGTGCGCGGAGGTGCAGGTGGCATGTGGTCGCTCCAGCAGCACGCCAGTACTGGAGGGAGACGGTCGGTAGCGAGTGAACGGCTCCACCGAAGAACGCATTTATAACGGCTGGAGCTGCAGGGGGTGGGGCTTGTGACCGCGTGACGAAACGCGGTCACATTTAAACCACGCCTAAAAAATCCTGAAAGAGAAATGTGTTTATACACAGTTTGATCTATAACTCCAAAATTAATTGAGCTACAATTTTGAGACTTTTTACTCATTTACAAGATTACAATTACGACATTTATAATGTTTATTGAAGAAAATGTTGAAATTCACTTTACACGGTCTTTAATACGCGTCATCGCCACGCGACGCGTCAGCTTTGTCCTGATCAAGATGGCGGCGACAGAAGCAAGCCAGTACGAAGAACTTCACAAGGAAACACGGTAAAAACAATTATTTTTTTGCGAGAAAAAATATATTTCTTAGCTGACTTTATAGAAGACGTGCTCCTGAGTTTAACGAAATGTTCAAATCAGCTGGATTTTTAAAAAAAAGTTCGCCGATTTTTATGCAGGCGCCAGGCGGGTCAGACCGGACGCTTTCTTTCTTTAAATTTAGCTAAATAAACGCTTAAAAAATATATTTCTTAGCTGACTTAATAGTAGACGTACTCCTGAGTTTAACGAAATGTTCAAATCAGCTGGATTAAAAAAAAAGTTCGCCGAATTTTATGCAGGCGCCAGGCGGGTCAGACCGGACGCTTTCTTTCTTTAAATTTAGCTAAATAAACGCTTAAAAAATATATTTCTTAGCTGACTTAAAGTGCGACTAAACCCAAAATTAACTTTTTTTAGCTGATAAACTCCCTAGAATGTGTTTAAAATGTTATCTAGCACTATGGCTGTGTTTATTCTCACATAATTGTGCATATCTGTGTAAATTGGCAATATTTGGCAATATTTGGTCTAAAAATGTGTTTACGGTAGTTCTATGGGTTGAACTGGTGGATTACACCTTAATTTTCTTATTTGTGCAAACGCTCATGTGTGACATGTCTGCTCATGTGTGATGTCACACAGGTGGTTCAAGCAGAGCCAATCCCCTGCAGAGATGAGAAGTGCATACCTTATATGGAAGTGCTGCATTTCACTCCTGACAAGCGGTTTTATTTTTATTTTCATTTTCATTTTTTTAGGCCTTTGGTTTTGGATGGAATGGGTGGAATAGATAAATACATCTACATGTTTATTCTTTGTTGTTGCTTGGTGTATGTTGTTGGCTAGAGGTTTAATTTGTTTTAGGTTGTTGCAGGTGGAGGCGTGAACAAAAGCACAACTCTACCTCCACCCTTCCTTGTCTCTCGACACGCCCATTTTCAGGGAGATTTTGGAAGGAGGAGTTACCGTCTCAACCTGGGTTTAGTCTCACTTTAATAGTAGACGTACTCCTGAGTTTAACGAAATGTTAAAATCAGCTGGATTTTTTAAAAAAAGTTCGCCGAATTTTAGGCAGGCGGTCCGGGTCGGACCGGACGCTTTGTTTCTTTAAATTTAGCTACCGGTAAATAAACGCTTAAAAAAATATTTCTTACCTGACTTTATAGCAGACAGTCCCCCTGAGCTCAACCAAATGTGAAATCAGCTGGATTTAAAAATCCGCGGTGTGGTTTACGGTATCTTGCTAACAAAAACAGCTACATCCACAGCCAGGGCGAGCAGCGACAGAGTCAGTCCGACCAAAGGAGGCTTTTTTCGGACACATGCAAGTACACCTCGCTGAGCAGCTAGAAACGTCTGGAAGTGGCCCTCTTCCTCTTCGCTCTCTGAGTCCTCTGCTGCTGCCCAGAGCGCCCATAGCGGCCGAAACTGGTACTGCACCATTTTTGCCCAAAATGTAAAACGGCGAATCAGAGCGAAAAATGGGTCTAAAAATATGGGGAAAAATCCATAAATAATAATCTTCGGTGTTTAATACACTGGACATTCAAATGAGCAAAAATACAGTGTATAATACACCGGAGAATACGGTACTTATATAGCGCCTTCCAGCTCCCTATGAGGGGCCCCAAAGCGCTTTACAGCACTAGCCATCCACCCATTCATACACACATTCATACACTGGTCTGCCATGCAAGGCGCCAGCCAGTCCTACCGGGAGCAACTCAGGGTTAAGTGTCTTGCCCAGGGACACAACGACACATGGTGTGGGAACTCGGGATTCGAACCTCAAACCTTCCGATCTGGGGGCGACTGTCTATGTCTACTGTCTACCACTATGCCACGGCCGCCCCGAATTAGCCCAAAAAGCTGAAATTAGCATAAAAACAGCTAAATATAGCAGAAATAGCAGAAAAAGTTGAAACTTGCAGAAATAAGCTGAAGTTAGAAGAAGCACAAACATGTTGTAGTTGGCAGAAAGAATGTGAACGGAGCTCATAACAGCTGGGGGGAAAAACTGCTGAAATTAGCTGAAAGTACCGGTAGCTAAAAAAAAAGTTTAAATTTGCACAAGAAAGCTGAAAGAAGCTGAACCAGAACAAAATGTGAAAGGAGAAGTAAAACATTGTAAACAGATCTAAAGATTTGAAGGAATTAATTTTCTATGAGGGAAAAATGGCAGAAAAGGCTAAATATTTTAAAAAGCTGAAGTTGCATCAATACCAAAAGTCATAGCAGGATTGTCCTGAACGAGCTGAAAGTTTTGTTGTGTGATTTGTTGAAATGGCACGAAAATTGTGGAATGAGAAAGATGCCAAAAAACGTACCGGTACGCAAGAAAAATGGATCACAATACTGTAGTGTGACTTTTTCATAAACATTCACACAATGAAGGACTTCAATGGAAGAAATTGAGAAAAAAAATCTAATTGAATCACTAAAAGAATAAATTCAATAGATAAGAACATTTTAAAGAAAGACGCTGGTATAGGGACACTGATGCAGCTGTGTAACAGTAACTGACTGCAGGCGTTATCCATCAAAAGCAGCATATGTACCGGTACTCTCCTGAGACCGAGCCAAACCACTTGTGGTGGCAGCAACTTATACTGATAAATGAGCCGAGAGCAAAACACAAGCTGTTTTTCCCCCCAGGTGTTTAGACTTTAAAAAGTGGTCTTATATTATTTGTCTATAACTGTTTGTTAACTTTCAAGCTAGAAATATAAAATATTTGATATAGGCTTAAAAATGACTTGAAAAATTAAATATCGAAGAAGAAAAAATGTTGCAGGTAGGAAGAAGAGTTAATTTCACACAAAAAGCAGAAGATACTCCTTAGATTGACAAATTAAACTTTTCCTTATTTGATGTAAATTGAAAGTCATAGTTAAATTAATTTATTGTTTTTAATTGACATTTGTATGTCTGAACTTGGCATCCATGTTGTTTTTCAAGACTTTATTTTCTTCTGTTTTTATAAACTGAATACTGTATTTTCCGCCGTACACGTCGCACTGCCTTATAAGTCGCATCAGTCCAATTATGTCCAATAAAGTGGAAAAATCCATAAACATGTCGCACCGCCGTATAAGTCGCGTCTGTGTATGGGAAACATACGCAGATGACAGGAAAAGACATTATTATTACATTATTATTATTATCTATTATGCATCACCGCGTCACCGCTCACAACCCAGAAATGTGGGCCGGTGTTTTGTTGTGACCGAAAGAACGAGATCTCGGATACAAGCGGCTGAAATGAGTTTTCTCCGCAGGGTGTCTGGACTCTCCCTTAGAGATAGGGTGAGAAGCTCAGTCATCCGGGAGGGACTCGGAGTAGAGCCGCTGCTTCTCCACATCGAGAGGAGCCAGTTGAGGTGGCTCGGGCATCTGGTTAGGATGCCTCCTGGACGCCTCCCTGGTGAGGTGTTCCGGGCATGTCCCACCGGGAGGAGGCCCAGAGGAAGACCCAGGACACGCTGGAGGGACTATGTTTCTCGGCTGGCCTGGGAACGCCTTGGGATTCCCCCAGAGGAGCTGCTCCATGTGGCTGGGGAGAGGGAAGTCTGGGCCTCCCTACTTAGGCTGCTATCCCCGCGACCCGACCCCGGATAAGCGGACGAAAATGGGTGGATGGATGGATGGATTGGCTGCCAAATGGCCACAGGAGCGTGCATGGAAGGACTTTAACAAGATTAACACTTAAAAACAATTACTTGTTTGCTGAAAATTATAGCAAAGATGTGTCTGAGCTGAACTTTTCCTTAATAAATGCACGTAATGGTCAAATCAGCTGAATTAAAAAAATTGTTTTGCCACCTCGGTTCTGCAAAGCATGCACGTGCAGCGAGCGGAAACGCATTTCTTTAAAATTTAACAAGATAAATACCAAAAAAAATATATTTGTTTGCTGACATTATAGTAAAGATGTGTCTGAGCTGAACTTTTCTTAATAAATGCACTTTGACGGTTAAAACATGGCAAAATGAAGCTGACAAAATAAAGTGGCTTTAAAATTACTACATGCTCACCCGCCCATAATTATGACAGAAACACCTATTTATTTATTTATTTTTATTCAAACCTGTTGAATTCTTCATCCTCTGTGTCGCTGGTGAAGAGTTCTGCCAACTCCTGAGGTAACAGGTACCGTATTTCCGGACTATAGGTTGCGGCTTTTTATAATTTTTTCATGGCCTGCAACCTATAGTCAGGTGAGACCTATTTATGGATTTTTTCCCATATTTTCAGACCAATTTTTGGCTCAGATCTGCCCGTTTTTCATTTTGGCAGAAAATGGTGCAGTACCACTTTTGTCCACTAGGGGGACACTTCCAGAGAGACCACCGACCGTTTCCAGCTCATGTGTCCGAAAAAAAGCCTCCTCTGCTCGGACTGAATCTGTCGCTGCCTGGCCTCTTGCTCTGGAGGTAACTACTGTTAGCTCTGTGTTTGTTTGCAAGATAAGTTAAGAACCACTCGGCGGATTTTTCTGAAACTTACAGAATGTAATCACTGTATGGGCATTTACAAGTGAGTAGCTTTGAGATGTTTGAGATTTTAAAAAAAAACGATCTTTTATTAGCGGTTAGCTTCCGTAAACAGATACCTACTATTTAGATATATAGCTCATAAACCACTCGGTGGATATTTTTTCTGCTGCCAGAGTGTAATTATATGGCTTCAATTTACAAACTGTTGCCCTGGATGAAACATTTGAGATAAAATTCGATTTTTTTATTCGTGTTTTGAGAGACGGACTCGTCTCTGTTAGCTTTGGTTTTATTTCTGTTTATAACGTTATAAATAGCTCAGAAACCACTCGGTGGATATTTTTTCTTCTGCCAGAGTGTAATTATATGGCTTTAATTTACAAACTGTTGCCCTGTATTAAACATTTGAGATAAAATTCGATTTTTTAATTTGTTGTTTTAGACGGAATCGTCTCGTGTTAGCTTCCGTTTTATTTCCGTGTATATTTTAGCAAATAGCTAATAAACCACTCGGCTAATAAACCACTAACCCTTGTGCTATATATGTCAGCTAAAATTTTTAGCAAACAAATAATTGTTTTTACCGTGTTAATCTTCTTTAAAGCCTTGCTGTGCGCTCCTGTGGCAGACATTTGCAACAGAGCTAAACACTCGGTCCATATTTCCGGGTTGTCTCAGCGGTGACGTGTTACGTCAGCGGTGGACGACGCGTTACGTCGGCGGTAACGTAGGTGCGACCTATGTTCCGGTGCGATCTATTTATGGATTTTTCCAAATTTTTGGCAATAATTGGACAATGCCACCTATATTCCGGTGCGACCTATAGTCCGGAAAATACGGTAGTTGATGAAGCTCAGCACTGCCTCCTCTTCCTCCTCCACGTCCAGCAAACATCCTGGCCTTCCTGAACCCCGACTGGATGGATTCTTTACTGACTGAGGTCCACGCTTTATCCATCCATCCGAGGACCTGCTGGAACGCCGCGTGGCACATCCGTCCTGTAGCCGTGAAGCTGTTGCTCTCCGTCCACCATCCACTCCTCCCAAAGGCGGCGCAGAGCTGCTTTGAAGCTTGGTCAAGCCTCCCAGGATGATGACAGGAATGGAGTTAAACACTTTAATTTTATCTTTAAATTGCAGCATGATGTGCGCGCACACGTTGTCCATCCAGCAGGACTTTTTTTGCTCTAAAATATCCGTACACATTCAGGTACACCGGTAGTCGTCAAAAGTCTAGTGGCCGAAAGTGGTACTGCTCCATTTTTTTCAGTCAGAATGAATGGAAACGGTCATACCTCAGCCAAAAATTGGTCTAAAAATATGGGGGAAATCCATAAACATGTCGCTTCGCCATTATAAGTCGCAGGACTTGCAAATTAGGCAAAAAAACTGCGACTTATATGCCGAAATATACGGTAAATGGAGCGACAGATCTTGACATTTAGTGCCAGGCAGGACTTTTTGAGGCCTTTAGCCGTAGGGGTGTTGGTGTTGCCGTGGTTACAGCATGCTTCCTCTGCTTCCTTGTTTCACATCATGTAAAGTGGGGGTACGGGCCCAGCAGGTGCGCGAGAGAGGGGAGCACAGGTACAGTAGATGGCAAGGGAAGAGGGTGCTGGGAGGTGGGGCTGAACTGCACATCTTGAGAAAACGCTGCAGCCGCCGGGTTAGAGAAGTTAATCAGACAGAATAAATTAGAACATGAAAGGAGAGAAGACGAAATGGTATCCAGCTCTATCTCTTCATCCATTCTTCTCTTTTGTCTTACTGTCTTAAAGGGGAACTTGGTAACGGTCAACAAAAAAATGATTAAAAACACCTTTTATACAAACCATTTATTATCGTGCAAACCAGCTTTAGTCATTTTAACCAGTGATCATTCTGGTGGTCTTTTGAAATTCAAAGATAAGATAAGATAGAACTTTATTGATCCCACAGGAAATTGTTGTGCCAGAGTTTCAATACAAAGGAACATACACAAGGAATCACACGATATTAAAAAAAAACATAGAATATAAAAATTACAACAATTAAGGTCTAAATTAAGGCCTTCTTATATTCTTCATGAAGTAACAAAAGCCTTAAATATTAAAATAAAAATGGCCCATAACATGTAATTGCTTAGGCTCCAACTAAAGAACATGGATTTGATGGACAGTAAAACAATAACTAGACCCAGTGCTTCTTGGATTATTATGAAACAGTTGTGTACAAAATAAAGTTGATGAAGCTGTGGCTTCCAGAGATTTATGAAAATCAAATATTTTGAAAGTTACTCGTTCTTTTCTATTGGATCTATTACAGTAATCTTCTTATTTTTGTTTATTTGGAGACGTTTTCTGTTGTGTTTAGTTTGTTGTTTTTCTTTTAAAAAAAATAGTAAAAACGCACAAATTAAATATTATTTTATCTAAAAAGCCACATACCGGTACTCTTTAACATTTCCAAGCAACACATAGTGCATGTCCGTATGCAAATAAAACTTACACACAGAATATATCTGTTTGGGGATTTAAAAGCCTTTCACCCATTCTGCCTGCCGTTTACTTCTTTTTCACGGCCTTCGATGGTTCACGAGCGCCTTGAGATGAGATTATTTTGATACAAACATCAAAGCAGCAGATCAGGAAGAAAGCAGCAACCTCATGAAGTCAATGGTTGACCCACAGGGCAGAAAGCGTGCAAACTGATTGCCTTCCCTGAAACTTGGCCTACAAGAAGAGTCAGCCATGCACAACTACCTCGTCAACGCCCCGATCGCCACCGACAAAACACAAGAGCCCAAGGTGATTGAAACAAAACACAGTTGCTTCTTTATATTTGGTAAAGCACATTTAAATTAGATGTTAAAAATAAAAAGTATAAATAAGTTTCCAGTTTAGTTGTTGATTTCATTTGACATTGTCTTTCTGCTTTTTTTGTCTCTTTTACAGCAAAGAGGCCATTAAAATGACTTAACTGCAATAAATCCTAAAACTAACTACCGTATAAATAAATATTTCCATCTGCTTTTTTTCCTCATAGATTTTAGATCTGTAAGTAACCTTACTGGTTGGTCAGTTATTTTTAAAAGATAAATTGATTACATGTTTTAAAAGTCCACACAATGCTGAAAATTGTTTCAGACGGTTGAGGTTTTTTCTTTTAGAACAAAATCAAATGTGTCTTGGAACTTGGAATGCAATGTAAACTAGAGTTAATGAAACATAAAAAACAAATGGTAAAACCCTCATTTCTTAAAGCTGGTTGCAACGTCTGATTGTACTTAACGTAAATCTGGAGAGTTCTTTCTGCAGTTTATCAAGGCAAGTTAGAAAGATGCAAACTGTTGAGTTCACCCAAAGATATACTGTATTCAAATCCAAATTGGGAGCTAGATAACGCATTTAAATCTCTTTATTTTTTATTATAAAGAAAGGATGGACAGTGTTGCCAAAAAGCCTAAAGGTTTATGGTGATAATTCAACTCAAGAATTTTAAAATTCAACCAGAAAAATAAAAGCTTTCGCAATTTTGTAACTTTTTCACAAAAGCAAATGCAAGCAACTCACCACAAAACTGCTTGTGCAATTCAAGAACTAGAAGTAAGGTTAGACTTAGAAAACAAAAAGGCTAAAAACCTAATTCAGTCTTAAAAATCATCTTTGGACGTATGAAACTCCAAAGAAGGTGAATGGATGAAGCTGGAAGTCCTTGTAAAAGCTCATGATCTGAAGCACAAAGCAAGATCTTGGTAATGTCGCTCACGTTTTGGGTCTTACCGATAACGAAAGACTGGTTGTATTTTAGCAGATCTGATTAAACGCTCCTACGTTTTCTCTGGACGACGACTTTGACTAGGAGTTTGTGAAGGTGTCCTCTCAACCCAGCCGGTCAAAGCAGATGGCTGCTTGTCCTGAGCCTGGTTCTGCTGGAGGTTTCTTCCTTTAAAAAGGGAGTTTTTCCTTTCCACTGTTGCCACTGTGCTTGCTCAGGATGGGAGACTGCAACAAAGCCAAGATTCAACTTGTCTGCTGGATTCCCTAGCTAGAGAACTTTACTAATTGGCTTTTCTATGCATGTGAATGCTCCTGTAAAGTGCCCTGAGACAAATTTGTTGTGATCTGGCGAAGTAAAAATAAACTGAATTTCATTGAATTGAATTGTTTGAACGGCTGTAGCTCAGGAGATAATCTATAACCAACCAGAGCAGGGGTAGGGAACCTTTTTGACTGAGAGAGCCATAAATGCCGCATATTTAAAAATGTAATTCCGTGAGAGCCGTACAATATTTTTAAAACTAAAAACAAGTAAATGTGTACATTTTATGAAGCCCAACACTTTTAAAGCACAATAAGTATCTGAATGCTTTTTAATAACATTGTTATGCTGTTGTTAACAGTGATAAATAAAGTATTTCTTACCATTAATGTGACTTCTGGTGCTGCATGGTTTTGCTGATGGCCTGGTTGATGTGTATTGAGGTTAAGTTGACCACCTGAATGACCAGCGACATCACCTCACCAAGCTGCTCGCCACAGATCTGAGCACAAAGCGCCTCCTGATGTAGGATGCAGTGAAAACTTAAAATGGGTCTCTTTTCCTGTTCACGAAGCAGTGCTACAAATCCTTTGTTTTTCCCCACCATGCACGGAGCACCATCAGTACACACTGAAATAAGTTTGTCCATCTGTAGATTTTTTTCTTTAGTGAACTCAGTGAAAGTTTTTAATAAATCATCCCCTCTTGTTGTCCCTTTCAGAGGCAAAACAGCAAGACTTTCCTCACGTAGTGTGTCATGGCATGTCTTTTATTCGTTTAATTATCTTGTCTTTATCCGAAAAGTCGTCAAAAAGTTCATTGGCAACATCAAGCATGAATGTTTTGGCGTACTCACCATCTGTGAATGGCTTCCCGTTTCTCACAATGGCGAAAGCACCAGCAAAACTAGCTGAATTCCAGTCACCTTGTTGAGTCCAAACACGGAGGTGCTGCTGACCTGCTTGCACTCTGCCCAGTAGCTCTTCACATGCTTTTTTCCTGCTGTCCCCCACAGGATATTTTGATGCAAAGGCAGCATGGCGTGTGTCGAAGTGCCGCTTTATATTTGAGCGTTTCATCGAGGCAATTTTATCATTGCATATCAGACACACTGCAGAACCTGCTCTCTCCACAAAAGCAAATTGCTCTGTCCATTCCAGCTGAAAAGTACGATAATCCTCGTCTCGTTTTTGTTTAGCCGCCATCTTCGTCACACGGGTTTCCACAACTAGCTAAGCTAGCTGCTAGGAGGGATGTTTACTTCCTGATCACGTCTCCTCCCGTGTCCGTGACGCATCATCCGATTGGCTCCGGTCGGCGCCAGTCACCCGCGGAGAGCTGTGATTGGCTCCAGCCACTCGCAGCCATGTTTTATATTTTTATTGTTTTTTTTTTTTAATATTATTATTAAAGATTTGTCTGCGAGCCATATGCAGCCATCAAAAGAGCCATATATGGCTCGCGAGCCATAGGTTCCCGACCCCTGAACCAGAGGGTCAGTTGGAAACTTCCTGTTTCCTCAGTCTGCATCAGGGCTCTGCAACCTCTGGAGCCACATGTGGGTCTTTGGTCCCTCCACAGCTTTGACCAAAACTAACACAAAACTGAAGGAAAAATATCACTAGTTTTATCAGTTTTCCTGTCATTTCCTTTGCACATATGTGGATACTAGTACTAATACACATGAATAAAATATACTCCAACTTTATGCGTTATTTCTTCAAAGTAAGATAAGAACTCAATACAACAATCTTATCTCATCAATTACTCCACAATTAAAGAAATTACACAAGCCTGCACAGCTCATTGTTGTAGTAAAAAACAAACAACAACAAAAAAAAGCAAAATATATATATTTTTTCTTTACAAGAATCCAGTTTTCTGTGATAGATTTTCGACTTGGACATGGAGCACAAGTGACCTCCTGCAACTCAAAAATGAAGAAACGGGTAAAGACGATGGGTGGATGGATGGATGGATGGAATCCAGTCTTTTGTCTTAAAATGTAAAAATATCAATAAATGTTAAACATCATTGGATGTTTTCTTGGCACGTTTAATTTAGTGAACGAAAGGGCAGAAATGGCTCTTTTGATCGTAAAGGTTGCAAACCGCTGGTCTGCATGGTGAAGTTTTTCTAAAGAGATGTTGATACATTCTGTTATTCAGGACATCCCAGTAAATTTAATCAAACACAACTGGACTTCTTTTTTATTCATGAAAATACTTAATTTCTTGTTCAAGAAGCTTTCTTGTTTCCAAGTTGAAAAGTAAAAAAAACCCACAAAAATGGACCTCGTTTTTATCTGACATTCTTGGATTTCAGACTTCAGCTGCCTATTGTCTGCAAAACACTACAAATAATTAGCATTGGGCATTTTATTTATGGATATATGTTTCATCCAAAATATATTTGCGGCACTAGAAAAACGTAAAGCCCCCAAAATAATTTATTACTCAAGTGTAAATTAATTGCATTTTGAGAAATGTTGCTAATATTCCAGTGTCTAACTGAATTTAGCTGTTTGATTTGTTTGTTTGGTCAAGAAAAATCAATCATCGGAGCTTAATATTTTAGGCTAACTTCCAAATGTACTTTTTATAACATGTTTTTATATTTTCATACATCTGAACGTGTGATCATTGTTTCAGTTTTTTTTTTTTCTCCGTTGTAAATTACTTTAAACATTTTTTTATTTAGATTTGGTAGCATCTGTAAACCTACACATTCATCTTAAGAGACAAGAAAAAATATTTTCACTATGACCTGTGATGCTTTTACTGTGGTATTTGGTGGTGGTATTTGTGTAATAAATACATACTGGCATGCAGGAAACGCGTCACTACAGGCGGGGGGTTTCATGTGCGGCGGCATTTCCCATTTTGGCATATAGTCTGGTATTTTCGGCTGAGCTGGTTAGTGAAAGTGGTGCTCAGCAGCCGAAGAGTAAAGGTTTCACAATGAGTGAGCGATAGACGTGTGCTCAGTCATCTCAGCAGGGGACGGGGTCGCATAACCTCTGGACGGGATTGGAATCAAACTGGGCATTTGTCTTAGTTTTCTCCCCCTGTAAAGTGCAGTACTGTAGGTAGGACGTTCATCAGAAAGGTCACCGTTTTTTTTTAATTTAATTCTTTTACATCTTGATGATTGGATAAAAATTTCATCCCTAACCGCAACCTCCAGATAAATCAGCTCAGATAAACACAGTCTTTGAAGACGCCTTTTCCTCCACAGTGAGTCCTCTGTATCTTTTTAACAATGCTCTTATCAAACCACTACTTATTTTTATTTATTTATTTGCTTCTGCTGACTTTTCCCCACAAGACAGAAAAAAATATGACTGTGGCCTCAACAAACTGTACTATCTATTGTTCGAGTAAACCAAGCCCTGGAGGAAACGCGCCTCAAGAGAGGATTTATGTCCCGTGTGGTCGCTTTGTTTCCTGTCGACTCAATGTGTCAATATTTTTGTAGCAAACGATTACTGTACTGTCACAAACAAGTTGTTAATTGTGGAGCGATCTGGTGTAAATAAACAACACCATTAATTAGCTCTGTCTTCAGGGCTGATCATTAAAGGTCCTCGCTATGAAGTGAAACCGTCACCGCAGTCTAGGGGAGAAAGTTGCCTGCTAGTCTGTCTCCGTCCACTCATTAAGAAAGTGATAACTCATCTCTAAATGCCACGCCACTGGTTGGATTTGATTTTGCACCCTGTCATATCCACGACTTGAAGCCAGCTTTGGCAGAGCTTGACGTCGTTTCTAAAAGCTCCAAAGCTTTTTCCTCAAAGCTTTTCGCACCACGTCGAGTACGTCAGATTAACTTTTATTAAAGTGGATTTTGCGCAACTTTTGTCAGATATTTTCATTTGCTGCAGCTGGATAGTATTAAATCAGCTGGTTTTCACAAATGTGCATCGTAAAATACTCTGCAGCAAGAACCTGAAAACTTTAAAGAATTATTTGAGTCATAAATCAAAAGGTTTTAAAGCATAAAAGAGTTAAACAAGTGTTTGCAGCGTTCGTCCTTTAAAACATAAATGTAACGGAAACACAAGTAGAAGACCCGAAAGAAGCTCCTATTTGCAGAAGCTTATTTATTCTATTTGCTCAATCTGCGGACGTTACTCTTTGAGAATTCACAGTAACAAACACACGGAGCATTTTGTTCTTCTTTTGTTGGTGATTTCAAGCCGCGGTCACTGATTCATCGTGGCCTCGACCCAGATGTTCCAGTGGTGTTTGGCAGCAGTGTGTACTTGCATGGGCGTGTCTTTGAATACAGGCGTTTATGAATGTGTGTGTGTGTGTGTGTAATAAGGGGAGTGGGCGGACTT
>JBBPBX010007551.1:10827-22905 GCA_038048925.1 Garcialebias charrua | reverse complement strand
TGTATGGAAATAAGATGCTGCAATTAGAGTTTTAAACATCTATTTTCACATAAAATGAAAAATGTTAAAGCCACCCGTAGTAATCGTACATTAGCTTCATTAAAATGGAAAATGTGTACAAAACAATGTTTTCATTCATGTTTGTGTTGTCGTGTCTCCTCAACAGTCCAACAAAGTGTCAGTGGTGCAGCAGTCTCACGGGATGCACCCGCTGACCTCCCTGCTGCCCTACAGCAACGATCACTTCAGCCCGAGCCCTCCACACCTGCCCACAGACATGAGCCAGAAGACAGGTGAGAGCGTGCACATGCACATAAACAAACTCCAAGCACAGCAGTTCATGCACACACTGACAATTTGTACACATTAAAAAATATATATTAAAAAAGCAGCTGACAATATGGGTTTGTGAGCTTTTTTTTTTTTTCGTTTACAAATTATTCACCACATCTGCAAAGATAGATATGAAACACGCTCATAGAGCCATTTTATAAGACATGCACACAAGGAATGCATTATAGCAGAAGTATTATATTCATATCCTTGTCCAGCATCTCATAAATGGACACACACATACACACTTGGCTGCGTGTGTGTGAAATGCCCGCGTCGGCTCCGTCTGCCTGTGGTGGTCCCACGGCAACTCTGAAGTGGCCTGCTCCTCTGAAGGGACCCCTAACCGCACACTCTCTCACACACACACACACACACACACAAAGATGGAAACAATTAGGGTGACAATCGCACAAGCCATCACAGCAGCTCACACAAGGTTCTCCTTAGCAAACTTTTCGTCCAAACACACACTGCGCCCTGTTTGGGAGTCACAAGCAAACACACCCTGACAATACTGGAGTTTTACTTCGGTGGGGGCGGAGCTTAAAGGGTGGCAGAGTTTCTGCCTCACAGTTTCCTTAACTGTGAGATATATCAAACTCGGGATTTTTATATTTGATTCACCTTGTGCTTTTTTCCGTAAGATATCTTTTAGATAAAAAGCAGCATGTCAATGTACTTGATTATCTAAGTTCATATCTAGCTTTGGAGCATCTGAAGTTTCTGCCTCTGAATAACGTTGTTTGTGTATTTGGACAGTGTCGATAACAAAGGGAGTACTTTTTTCACAGAAAGAGGTTAAGATAAAAACGATAGCAATGAGAAATCGACGAGAGATGAATACTCTACCGCTGTGAGTAGATAGTAAACTGAGACTTTGGCAATTTTCTGGAAATCCCCTTTTTCTTATAAACACATGCTCCTTGTCTGGTGTAGACGGTGTTCATGTGTGTGTGTGCGTGTGTATGACCATGGCTGACTCAAAGTCTGTGACTCAGCTCTTAATGACAGACTAAACCACCTGCTTCTACCTCACACAAACACACTTCCAACACCTGGCGGCTGCTTCCAGCTTTTCTTCAGATGACTTACCTGAATTATGATTACGTTCTCCACTGAAGAACATCAGGAAGCAATCACAAACACACACCTTACCTCATACCTGACTTCCGTCAGCTGATCGCAGGTATGAGTCACCGCATCAGTGAGGTCATTTTTTTCCCCAATACACTTTTGATGTGTCACTGAGCTCAACATGGAATAATGTATTTTTCACAATAGCTCAGAGGGTTACAGTTGATGTGAGGAATTTCTTCACCTTTAAATAATTCAGTTAGGAGAACTGTATGTGATTAGAAGATGCACGTTGCTTGCATTGAAAAACAATTATAAGTCCCTGCTTTTTCTTTATTTTTGCTCATTGCGGTTAAAGCAATCTGCTTATTTGGGTCTTTTGATTCAGTTTGATTGTTAGAAGCAGTAACTCGTTCAACAAGAATCTGATTTTTTATTTTTTTAAGAACAAATACCTTTAAAAATATTTTAATTGTATAATTAGATTTATATGTAACCAGAAGAAATCCAGGCACTGACATTCCTTGTTGAAAATGTGGTGCAAAAATAAATTTCATTTTTACCCTCTGTAAATTCTACTTTTTACTAATTCTTCTTTTTGCTAAACCAATCAATTCAGTTCATCTTTACAGATCCAGTTCACCGCACTCATAACCTTAAAGGGATTGTGACATGATGTTGGAAATTTGCATATTTGTCACAACATATATATCTTATATCATTCATCTCTGTTCGTTTTATCAAAATAAATTATAAATATATTAAAATTTCATTCCAAGTTATGGTAGTTATTTCTCTGGGACACGCCCCTAAAATTCCGCGCACTTCCGCAAAACCGTCATTTGACGTACCCGTGGGGAGCCGCTGCTCAACTCGCATGTAAACAATAATGGCGGAGCTTGTCGACTCAGACGAGTGCAGCATTTCTAGTGTTGATCTAAGCGATTTGTCTTCAGTTTTGGAAGGTCAATATAAGCAGTAGAAGTTTTAATCTTGCTCAAATCATTTTATTGTATACTCTATTAATGGAAAACTTATTAACTTTTACGATTCAGCTTTAAAAAAACGTGCAGGGAGCTTCGTGGCTTTGAGCATGTCCGATTGCGTTTGAGATCTATCATTTTAAGACAGTAAATCATCCAAAGCTCTCATTAATAAACCCTCCATGAATAAAAACACATACTGATGTTACTTGATCGCGCCGACATAATTTAAAAATACCTAAATAGCACTCCGTGTTGACTCGGGATCTATGCTAATGTCTGTTAGCAAGCAGATGTCGGCAGATAGACCTCACGTCTGACATATATCTTTTTTAAACAGTAAATCATCCAAAACTCTCATTAATAGACTCTCCCCAAATAAAAACAAACAACAGATCGTACCTGATCGCGCCGACATAATTTAAAAATACCTAAATAGCACTCCGTGTTGACTCGGGATCTATGCTAATGTCTGTTAGCAAGCAGATGTCGGCAGATAGACCTCACGTCTGACATATATCTTTTTTAAACAGTAAATCATCCAAAACTCTCATTAATAGACTCTCCCCAAATAAAAACAAACAACAGATCGTACCTGATCGCGCCGACATAATTTAAAAATACCTAAATAGCACTCCGTGTTGACTCGGGATCTATGCTAATGTCTGTTAGCAAGCAGATGTCGGCAGATAGTCCAGGTCACGTCTGACATATATCTTTTTTAAACAGTAAATCATCCAAAACTCTCATTAATAGACTCTCCCCAAATAAAAACAAACAACAGATCGTACCTGATCGCGCCGACATAATTTAAAAATACCTAAATAGCACTCCGTGTTGACTCGGGTATCTATGCTAATGTCTGTTAGCAGTTGTCGGCAGATAGACCTCACGTCTGACATATATCTTTTTTAAACAGTAAATCATCCAAAACTCTCATTAATAGACTCTCCCCAAATAAAAACAAACAACAGATCGTACCTGATCGCGCCGACATAATTTAAAAATACCTAAATAGCACTCCGTGTTGACTCGGGTATCTATGCTAATGTCTGTTAGCAGTTGTCGGCAGATAGACCTCACGTCTGACATATATCTTTTTTAAACAGTAAATCATCCAAAACTCTCATTAATAGACTCTCCCCAAATAAAAACAAACAACAGATCGTACCTGATCGCGCCGACATAATTTAAAAATACCTAAATAGCACTCCGTGTTGACTCGGGTATCTATGCTAATGTCTGTTAGCAGTTGTCGGCAGATAGACCTCACGTCTGACATATATCTTTTTTAAACAGTAAATCATCCAAAACTCTCATTAATAGACTCTCCCCAAATAAAAACAAACAACAGATCGTACCTGATAGGCAGTAAGATGGTCGCTGCAGACATAGGACTATCAGTAGGAACCCATCGGTCACAAGTTCTCTGTACTTCCATTCTAGGCAAAGTTTCTCATCTTTTGGGAATTTGTGAAGGCTCACTTGTTCACTGCTGATATTAGAACACCCAAATGCGCTACAACGTGACAGCATTTTTCAAGTTACACCAAAAAAAAAAGAGGCGATCTTTCACCAAACAAAGGGGCAAGCCAGGCTCCGCCTTATGCCCAGTGCCCACGTGTACGTCACATGAAGTTTTGCATAAATTCACGGGGCGTGTCCCAGAGAAAAAAATTACCATAACTTGGAATGAAATTTTAATATATTTATAATTTATTTTGCAAAAACGAACAGAGCTGAATGATATAAGATATATATATGTTGTGACAAATATGAAAATTTCCAAAATCATGTCACAATACCTTTAAGGCAGTCAATCCATCCATTTATTATCTTTACCTGCTTCTTCCTTTCTGGGTCGTGGGAGTCACTGGTGCCCATGTCCAGCCATCACTGTGCGAGGGGTGGGGGACACCCTGGACAGGTCTCCAGTCCATCACAGGGACACGTGGAGACAAACTAGACAAACAACCATTCACTCTCTCACTCGCACCTAGGGACAGTTTTGTTACCAGTCAGCCTAGCTTGCATGTTTTTGGACTGTGAGAGGAAACCGGAGTACCCGGAGAAAACCCACACATGCACAGCGAGAACATGCTAACTCTATCCAGAAAGGCCCCCAGTCGGGATTTGATCCAACGACCTTCTCGATGAGAGACAACAGCTCTATAAAATTGAGCCACCGTGCCACTAATATTAAGGCATTATACATGTACATAAAGTAATAAGTTCAAATCATTATTCCAGAAAGTCTTGTTCAGATGCTTTGTATAAAAACATCACATCCCACAAAGTTTCAGATTTCATTTCGTCTTCAAATCCATTCTGATAAAAGCGATCAACTGAAAAACTGATAATTACAAGTTCAGATTTTTGTTCCCATTATTGGTGTTCGAATGAAACAGTGACACGTTCATTTATTTATTTTAGGCTGCAAACATTTCTGTGCACATTTGTTGTTCAAACATTTGCTAAGCAGTCTGACACTGACCTACTTCTTGCGTTTTTGTTTTCATACAAACTTTGAAATTGACTTTTGTCTGCCAGCTTGGTTTTCCTCATTTTATAAGTTTTTGGGTGAAAACACCCAAACATGGTTTTGTTCTTATATCGGGTCACTCAGCAGAGCTTTTCAATTCATTTGGCAATACAGCAACCCCTCGAGTTACGTCAGGGATAGGGACCTACGTGTGTGACTTAGGTCGATTTTGTCGTACCTCGCGGACCAAAAACACATGCCTATCGTAGGTCCGCGTTTCTGACATAGGTCGCGGTTATACCGCTAACGGAGCGCCGCACACATATTTAATGGCATGAGACTGAACAAGCAGACATACTAAGGCCATAAACACGCACAGAACTGCACAATAAATAAAAAATATAATGTCTTACTTTGAGCCGGTGGCCCCGACTGCCAGGCGGACATTTGCGGCGAGCTCCCGGCCGCAGATGGATCCTCCGCGGCATGTCGGCTCGGTGTCTTCGCCTGTGTTAGCTGCTTTGTTAGCTGCTGTCGTTAGCATGTCGGGCGGCGTTGTGGCCGCCGATCGCGGGGCGATCCGCGGCTGCTCCTCCGGACCTGAGACGTCCACAGAGTTGACCGAGTGTTTCCAGCTCATTTATCCGTATGAGGCAACCCTGATCGGGCACACGGAGCCAGCTGACAGTAGCCTCCGGAGCTCCATTGACCGCAGTACAGTTGTAAAATGGCAACCGGAAGTGGCGAGCGGAAACCGGAAGTTGCGTAAATACGATTAATTTCTTATCAAAACGTAAAATTAATAATTATACTTTATTTATAAAGCCATTTAAAACAACCACAGCTGCAACAAAGTGCTATACACATGAAATTAATAACTTTTAAACACAAAAAAAAAAAATAATAATAATAATTTTTTTTTTTTTTTTAATCATATTTTTATTAAATATGATAAAATCGTAAGTCTGAGTTGCCGTAGGTCGCAGGTGTCGTACCTCGAGGGTTACCTGTAATTAGTAGAAACAAATATTTAAAATGTATTTTGGCATTTGCCTTTGTGAGGCAGTTGAGCATCATTGGGCATTTCAGCATCTTATAAAGAATAACAACATTTCAAGAAAAGTGATGAATTTTTTTAAATTAACTTTATATGACGATTTTTTATTATTATTGTTTTTGGTACGGTGGCTCTGTTAGTTGAGATGTTGCCTCTCAGCGAGAAGGTCGCTGTTCAAATCTTGGCCCGGGACATTTCTGGGTGGGGTTTGCATGTTCAAGGTTCTTCATTGTCATTCACATCACATGTGGTGCATAAGGTGGAACGAAATTGTGTACTCAAGGTCCCAGTTGCACCCAAAAATAGCAACAAAAGAATATAAAGTATAAAAAGAAACGGTATTCGAGGAAAAGTTATCTCTGTTCTCTGTTCTCTCCGTGCATGTGTGGATTTTCTCCGGGTTCTTCGGTTTCGTCCCACAGACCAAAAACATGCATGTTAGGCTGATTGGTAACTCTTATGGTACGTCCACACCTAACAGCGTTTCAACTTCAGGAGCGTCCAGTTTACATGCAAAGTCAATGGGGGACGCGCCTCCATGCGCGTCTTGGCGTCGGGCGTCACGTCACGTGCGTGTTGAGCGTGCTGGAAAGCGTTTTTCCGTGCACGTGAACCCGCGTCAGCCTCCAAAGCACGCCTCCAACATGCTGAAGATTTCGCCGTTCAAACGTTCAAACGCCGTTCAACTCTCCCTGATTGGTTGATCAGGGAGAGTCGGGGGGAGAAGAGAGGGGGAGAGTCCCTATGTGACGCGGAAACGAGGGGACGGGTATTGCGCAACTATGTGACGTATTGTTTGTGGGACACAGAAAAAACCCGCGAAGTCGTGTACTATGGAAGAGAAACTCATTGTAGCTGTGTGTTCGCGACAAGTCCTTCACGACCAGTCAAGTCTGCTCTACAGAGACAGAAATAAAAAGCTCCTTGCCTGGCGGAGTGCAGTGAGGAACTCGGTATACCGGTAAGCTCCTCCCACACACCCCGCCGCCACACCGCCGCAGTTTCGCGTTCTGGTCTGGACACCACTGTGGGTCCAGTGCGTCCACTTGCGTGCGTGACGAGCTTTTTGGAAGTTGAAACGCTGCTAGGTGTGGACGTACCATAAATGTTCCATAAGGGTGAGTGAGAATGTGAGTAGTAGTTGTTTGTCTCTATGGGGCCCTGTGATTCAACCTTTACGCAGGTGATGAACTGGAGACCTGTCCAGGGTGTCCCCAGCCTCTAGTGATGGATGGACAAGGGTACCAGTTATCCATGTGACCTGAAAATAAAATGTTAAAATGTCCCGAGCCTAATTGAGTGGGGAGAACCTCAAGTTTTTAAATTGCACATGGTGTTTTGTTTGACCGCAGACTCGGCTGAAATGACTGAACAGCTGGGTGATGGAGCAGCAAACACAACACGACAGCAGGGTCATCCTGACCTCAGATAATCAATCTCCTATCTGCTATCTGTAAACTGTGATCAGCCGGGGACTGAAAACTGGAACTTTACTTTTATTGACTGAAAACATAAAATTGGGAATTTCCTAAAAGCAACCTAAAAATGTTTGACAAGAAATGCTTTCAGTTAAGATGTTTTCAAAGATAAAATGGCAACAAATAAAACATATTTTGAACAGTTTTATTAAATATATATATGAAAATCTATTTTCTTTTCATCATAAGCCAATGTGTTGAATAATTACAAGACACATAAAAAGTCCATAATTTGTTATCTACTATGGCTACAAACAAACAAAACAATTCCAGGATTCAAGGTTCTTTGTCATTCACACCCCATGTGGTACATGTGGTGGAACGAAATTATGTACACGGGGTCCCAGTTACATTTGTACACCCAACAATTAAATGTAAAAGAAAAACAGTAATAAGATCTAAGAGATGAACTAAGAAAACATCAACTAAATATACATATACATATGTGCCTACTAGCACAAAAACATCACTTCTAACAGCAGCACGAACATGAGTCTGTGTGAGCAGATGAGCATGCATGAACACAGCAATGTGAAACAGATCAGCAGCAACGTGAAACAGATCAGCAGCAACATGAAACAGATCAGCAGCAACATGAAACAGATCAGCAGCAACATGAAACAGATCAGCAGCAACATGAAACAGATCAGCAGCAACATGAAACAGATCAGCAGCAACATGAAACAGATCAGCAGCAACATGAAACAGATCAGCAACAACATGAAACAGATCAGCAGCAACATGAAACAGATCAGCAGCAACATGAAACAGATCAGCAACAACATGAAACAGATCAGCAACATGAAACAGATCAGCAGCAACATGAAACAGATCAGCAGCAACATGAAACAGATCAGCAGCAACATGAAACAGATCAGCAGCAACATGAAACAGATCAGCAGCAACATGAAACAGATCAGCAGCAACATGAAACAGATCAGCAGCAACATGAAACAGATCAGCAGCAACATGAAACAGATCAGCAGCAACATGAAACAGATCAGCAGCAACATGAAACAGATCAGCAGCAACATGAAACAGATCAGCAGCAACATGAAACAGATCAGCAGCAACATGATGTGATTTTTTCACAGTGATTATTCTGGTTAGATATTCATGAGTCTAACAGCTTCTGGGTAGAAGCTGTTCCTCTAGTGCAGGGGTGTTCAGACTTTTTCAGCATGCGAGCTACTTTTGAAATGATCAAGTCAAAGTGATCTACCTACTATAAGGCCCAGTTTACACGAAAACAACCTGTGGAAACATTTGTGTTTTTTCAATGTTTATTGGGGGTAATAAACAAAACATAAGCTGGTTTACATGAAAAATGCTGTAGTTTTCATGTCAGTCGGGTTGCCAGATAAGAAATTATGAACTATAGTACAGTACTGTGGCTTTAAAATGATAGTATTTTGACTGAAACTGTTGTGTGTGCTGAGTAAAGATGTTCTAAGATTCAATTCAATTCAGTTTATTTATATAGCGTCAGTTCACAAAAGAAGTAATCTCAGGGCACTGAACAGAAACATTTATACAAAATAATAATTTAACAGAAACATTCATAGATAAAATAATAATTTAACACTTTATTTGAGGAGCAGACTGCTTTGAATTTAACTCTATTGCAGAACTCTCATCTTGAGCAAGATGAAGTTTGTGTTGTGTTTCTTGAACATGTGCTCAGAAAAGGAGGTGGTAAATAAGGCATTTTTTTATCTGGCAACCCTGGGCTCAGCTGCATTCATCGTGCATGCAGCGACTGCATGATCACAGTTACGTCCAAACTGGTGAATAACGTCTCTTTGGACCCTGGATTTTATTAGTTTTGCTCCTGCATGCTGAAAAAGGGCGAGTAGCAGAAAAACACTCAGCTCTCTGCCATTATTTAAATCTGTTGTTAGTGCAGAAAAACTTTGGACTGCAGCCGTTTGTATGTGTAACTTCACACACAGAGAATTTCACACCTTTGGGGGTGGGGGAGCGGGGATGGGGTTTCCCCGAAAATCTCTCAGACCTGGTTTGAGAGAATGAGGGTTGTGAATGGCTGCCTTGTATGTCAATCAAGTGACAGGATGTTTGATAGGCTGACAATTTTTTTTATGTCACGCTGTGATCTACCAGTACTACCTCAGAGATCTACCAGTAGATCACGATCTACCTAATGAGTAGGCATGTAACGGTACTAGTGGGTGTACCGAACCGTTTCGGTACGTCGCGTTCGGTTCGGTCCACCTGCGTACCGTTTCGGTTATTTTTTCACTCATTGAATGTTAATATATGCGCCGCGGAACAAAATTTCCTGGGCGCGTTTCAGCACGGAGCTATTATCGCGCAGCCCTTAGCCGTTAGCTTCTCACTGCGGTCTCCTGTTTGGGAACGTTTCTTGTTAAAAGACGAGCGCGCACATCCAAAGCTGTGTGGACGTTGTTTCACAAGACTGGCTCTGCAGCAGCGAACGTCTCACGTGAACGCGCTTGAAACTACGTCATCGGAATGTGAACGAAGAAAAAGCAGCTTGCAACAGCCAACAACAACAGCTGCTGCATTTAAACTACTTTTATCAGGTAAATCAAATCAGTCCAGAGCAATAACACAAACTATGAGTTTTTAAATCTATGATTCTAAGTCTGAATGTTGTTATATGCGCAGGCTTTAAAGTTATTCATCCTCGCTACGAACACCCATCACTCAAAAAGTTCAGAACTTTATGAAAAAACTAAAACTGATATTGTCAACAAGCCCTGGAGCAAAGCCCTGCCCTAATGATGAGTGAGAGATTCAACCGTTCAAGAAGAGGTATTGTTCTTTTATTATTATTATCTAAATAATCTTTTTTATTCAAAATCATAATCTTATTAACTTGTTTTTTTTTTTGTGTGTGTTTTATTTCCAGTGTTGGACAGAGGTAGCTGCTCTTTTCTTCCTCTTCCTCTAAACAGTCTGTTGCTGCTTATTGTTCTGACTGTTATTGTATTTATTAAGATTTTTATTATTGTTAAAATAGTTTTATTGTAGAGTGCTGTTTATTTAAAATATCCAAATGGGTCACTTTTATTTATTACTACAATACAATACAAACATATTTTTGGCATATTTTCAAAATAAACATTTTGTAAGTCTTTATTTTGTACATTTCTTTTTGTACCGAAAATAAACCGAACCGAGCCCTCCTTGCAGTTGAACCAAACCGAAATGTGATTTTAGCGTACCGTTACACCCCTACTAATGAGCACCCCTGCTCTAGTGGTTCTACACTTAATGCTCCTCAACCTTCTTTCTGAAGGGAGCGGGGCACAACGTGTGTGTGCTGGGTGAGTGGGCTCCTTCATGATGCAGTTGGCTCTCTTTCTTCATCTAGAGGTGTAAATGTCTGTGATGGTGGGGAAGCTCTGTGTAGCCTTCACCACTCTCTGCAGAGCTTTTCTTTCTGCAGCTGTGCAGCCTCCATGCCTCACGTTGATGCTGGAGCACAGGATGCTCTCCACTGCACACCTGTAGAAGGATGTGAGGACTGAGCTTCTCAGATCAGCTCGTCTCAGCTGCCTGAGGAAGTAGAGTCTCTGATCAGCTTTATTGAGCTTTCTTCTTCAATCAGGAGTTAAGTTCTTTGAAACAAAAAGACTAATATTTTTTTTGTATTTTTAACATGCTCACTATAACTTTTTAAGTTTTTTGGCTAAATCAGAGGGAGCTGTTGATGTAAAGTCAGACGTGACAGTTTTGGCATCTCTGTTGCAATATATTGAAATGCACTACAGTTCAATTTAAACCTGACATTAATAAAGTTTGCTTTGTATCATCTAAATTCTTGCGAACACTTACAAATAAATCTACTAGATTAGTCAATAAATCAATTACTGGCAATAACGCAGGTGATACAATAAAATGCCCAGACATGTGACATGCAGGGGTGAGTTAAAGGGGAAACTCAAGAGTGTGGGCTGGGTTTGTTTAGTTAAAATATTACTAAAATGTAGTCACATTGTTATGCAGCACTGAAACGCACAGTGGGTGGTGATGGAAATAGCGCAGGAA
This sequence comes from Garcialebias charrua, assembly GCA_038048925.1. NCBI lineage: Eukaryota > Metazoa > Chordata > Actinopteri > Cyprinodontiformes > Rivulidae > Garcialebias > Garcialebias charrua. The sequence goes on along the minus strand of JBBPBX010007551.1, from coordinate 11,460 downwards.
GTAAGCCGTGCAGTAAGATGAAAGCGAGGTCTGGAACTAACATACAGTAAAGGATGTTAAACAGAGGGGGGAAAAAAGTCAACTGAAGGAGAAATCTAATGAAAATCTAAGTAATGTCTGAAGGAACCCAAAGATCCTTTTACAGGAACGTTCTTTTGGCTGCAGCACACAAGCTACGAAGAGAGAAAACTGGAACTCACGGCTCTGAGCTTCCTTTAAAGGTTTTACTAAGCGATGTGCGACTAATAAAATCACAAGCCTGCTCAGAGAGAGAACTGTTCAAGCACTTTATTAAAACAATTCAAATACAGGACATTGCCCGCTGACGTTCATGCCAGAGTTTTAAACAGAGTGGACAGTGCTAACCGTTTACCTGGTAAATGTCTATGTGCAAACTTGTGATGTCTTGTGCGATGTGTTGGCACTCAGAGTATTTACTGCCTCATTATCTGTAAAATTGGCTGATGTGTAGCCACTTTTGTGTCTTGCTAGGCTCGCTTAACTGTGGTGGCCATCTTGAATCAGTTTGACCCCAAACATTAATTGGTTATAGATATTCATTCACTTGCTTTCTGGAAGTTTCATAAAAATTGTCCATTTCTTAATGCAAATGTGTGTTGTTGTTTTTTTGTT
>JBBPBX010007550.1:37537-64911 GCA_038048925.1 Garcialebias charrua | reverse complement strand
CTGTTAGATCATATTAGTCTTGAAACAGCATCTGCCGACACATTGGATCAACCTATTTGGCATTCTTTGATCGGCTCCGTTACGTAGTGAGGGTGGGGGGTCTGGGATGTGGCCTTGTGGGGCATTGGGACTGGAGGGGGGGGAGGTTGGGGTTTGGGGCGCCGGGGGGTTAGGGCTGCTTGGGCGGGGAGGACCTCGTCTTCGACCTGGGGAGGACCGGGGGGGGTTCTGGGGGACATCTACTGGGGGCGGCATGCGGGCCCTCGGGTGGTCGGTGGCGGCGGTCATGGGTCGCCGGTCGGTGACCCGGCTGTGCTGGGGTGGTTTCGGGGTGGGTGCCGGGGGCTTGGGACTCTGGGGGCGCGTCGTCCCCGGGCTTGGGCCTGGTGGGGGTCGGGGGTCTTGGGCTCTGGCGGGCGGGTCGCCGGGCTATGGGCTGGCTGGCGCTCTGGTGCCCAGCTCTGGCCGGGGGCTCTCGGCTCGCTGGTGGGTTGGGGTTCATATGCTGGGGGGTGGGTGTCTGGGGGCGTGACTGGTGGCCAATGGGAGGGGGCGGGCAAACCCAGCCTGGGTGTCTAATGTGTTATGTGTTCTGAAAGTTGTTAATATGAAGGGTGGGTATAGTATTTCTTCTGGGGTGGGGATTAGGTGGATGTCCTGGATGATGGTCTTGGACTATACTTGGCCGGTGTGCGGGCCCCGGTTGGGGCCTGTTCTTGGTGCTTCCTGGCTCTGTCGACGGTTGGGCGGGCGCTCTTGGCCGTGTCGTCCATGTGGGATTTTGTGTCCTCTTGGACGGCGGGCTGACTGCGGTTCGCAGGGGTCGTGGCGGCCCTGGCGGGTGTGGGCTGTTGGTTCTGCTGTTGGCGGCCCTCGGGGCCGTGTCCCTCTCTGGTCTTGGCTCAATGTCCTGGCGGTCGGAGAGGTGTTTCCTTTACCTCGCTCCTTGGGTGGACCTTGGCGAGCTGGGGGGTAAGCAGGGTCAGCGGGGGAGCTGACTCGCTGTGGGAGCACTGTTCCTGCAGTTATTTTTCTCCCCATCCCTCAACACGCACCTCCGCCCTCTTCATCTTAAATTAATACATGTAGGGAATTTGGGTCTCGGGTGTGCTGCAATGGTTTTACATCTCTGTTGTTAAGAGCACCTGGGACTCAATTTTATATACACTTTAGACATTCATTCATAAACATCTTCATAAAAGTCACATATAGGGAATGGAGTGAGCACTATGGCTATGGGTGGCGGGATGACATCAATCTCGCCCCCATGCCTATGCTCACTCAACATTATGCATTTAGACAATTAGGGCCTGGGTTAGAGTTGGAGTGGAGGGGAAACTGGTATAATGCCAGCCTTTGCTCCTTCTCTTTCCTTTTTAAATACACTTTACAACAACACTCACCAACAGTACATTTGGGGACGGGGGTGTGTGTGTCGGGGTCTTGATTTGTTAATTTCAATTTTATTTATTATGTATTTATTTATATATTATTTATTTATTTTTCTCTTGCCCCCCGGGTTGCCTTGCGGACATTCTGGGGGTGGGCCGTCAGGGGTTGTGCTGGGGAGTGGGGGGGTTCGGGGCCTGCGGGTTCGCCGTGGGCGGGGCTGGCAGTGGGCTCCCTCTGGGGCTGCTTGGGCTCGGGTGTCCTGTCCTGTCCTGTCGGCAGGGCGCGGGGTGTGCCGGATCTTGGACGTCTGCTGCTTGGGCTCGGGTGTCCTGTCCTGTCCTGTCGGCAGGGCGCGGGGTGTGCCAGATCTTGGACGTCTGCTGCTCTCCACCCCAGAATGAATGGGTCTACCTCCTGGGTTTGGATGTGGGCTGCCCCATGTAGGTAGCAGGTACATGTCTTGGACCTAGGGGGTATAGAGTGTGCATCGGGATTATGAATGGAGCGTGTCGTTATTGTTTGTCTTTCTGTGACTGAGGGTGAGGATGAGGGTGGGTCTGAATGAGTGTGTCTGTGTATGAATGGTTTAATGTCAGGCTGGGACTTGGACTGCCCCCTCTCTGATACTTCTGAGGCTACCCAGTGTCGCGCTCCTGCCACGTGGCCCCCTGGTGGGTGTTCCTCTGCCTACGGGCGTGCTTGGGGCCCTCACTATCTGGGGCTGGGCGCTTGGGCGTTTGTCAGCTCGGCCTGGTGGCTGCCTGGTGGGGCTCGGGTCCTCTGGTCCTGTCAGGTCTGGACCTGAGGGATGGGCGTCCCCGGTGCCCGAGCCTCGGTGACCGGCCCTGGGGCTACGTCGGTGCGGCGGGCTCCGGCGGGGGCCTGTGTATTGTCGCTGTTGACCCCGGGGGGTCATTGTGTGTGGTCCCTGGTGGGGTTCGTCCGGTTCTTCCACTTGGTCGGATCTGGGGAGTGGACGAGTGGCTCGTCCTGTTCGGGTGGTCCTGGGGACTCTGGGCTCGGGGTCCTTCCTGGGGTCTTGGGCTTTGATCGCCCCTTCGTCTGTCTCGGGCTTTGGGGGGACGGGTCTCTGATGCTTCACAGTTGCTACTAAATGTTCTATTGGAGGAACCTCATTCACTTATGCATGCTCACAACCACACACAAATGGATGCAGGGATGTATAGTAGATGTATGTAGATGGGTATATAAATGAATATAAATATATATGTATGTATATTGTATATATATTTGTAGGTATGGGTATGTGTATTTATAGAAATATTTGCAAGGTCATGAATATTATCAGTCTTTATGCTTGTATGTTTCGTTGTTGTGTTCTGTCATGTGCTTTGCAGGATTGTGGACGGAGGTTTGGTGTGTTTGCCTTGTGCTCTTTCTGTGGACAATTGTTGTTTTGTTGTTTTGTTTTGTTTTGTTGTCTCACTTTCTCTTTTCTTTCTTTCTCTATTAAAAAAAAAAATAAAAAATAAAAAAAATAAATAAAAAAATAATATATATTGGAGTGAGAGGATGGCTATAAGGTGTGAAGGGAGGCCATCTATAAATGGAAAAAAAAAAAAAAAACAATAACTGTTGAACGGGTATGGTGATGAATTGATTGATGATTGGTTGATCAGATGAAGTCTAAACTGGACATGTTTTACTTCAACACCATCAATGTGTTTATATCAATGCAGTATCATAAAATGTACAAATCACCTTTTTGTTCCTTCGTATTTTTAATATTCAGTCTCAAGCTGTGTGAATCACTGTAAATAGTTTAATTTAATACTGTAAATAGTTGTTACTCATGAAAAATACAAAAACGTGCCAATTTCTTTAAAATGAAATTGCATAATTTGGGAAAAATATCTATAATCCACTATAAGTTTATAGATATCAGTTATAAATTGTTAACTTAAAAAGTTAGTTTTTTTTCTTGTTTTTACTAGATTTGTTGTAAATTATACTTGTTTTCCTTGCAATTCAACTCAATCAAATAATAATAAATAAATAAAAAGTATGCTGCTCAAGTGTGTTTTAATTGAAGAATGTTTAAAATAATTCAAAACTTTAAAATAAAGTACATAACACTAGAACAGTTTACATACATGTGACAAGCTTGGATGTTATTTTTTATTTTATAAACTTACTGCAACGGCACCTTAGGCTTTTCACCCAAGGACATAATTTATACACAGAAAAGGCACTTGGGTTTGTTTACAAGTAAACAGGAGACTGTTCCAACATACAATATAAATTTTATGAACACTAAGTTAAAAACTAATTCTAATGGAGGCAATAATGATTCTTAAATATTCAGCCAAGGCTGAGGCTTTCCAGTGGTCAGTCAACTAAAATATTTAATGATGGTTCAATGTAACAAGAGCAGAAATTCACCCACAAGCTGTGAGCACGAGACACGAGTGGAACAACCTACACAAGAGGACTGCTGCCTTCAACCTGGAACATAAATATGAAATGCTGGTGAAGATTCTCAGTCGTCCAGGACATGATAAATCAAAAAGGCGTTCAATTCAAGATCAACTGGACTTTATTTGTAACAGAAGACGTTTCGCTTCTCATCCGAGAAGCTTTATCAATTCAAAATATGAAAATAAATATATATGAATAAAAATATGAAAAAAATATATATGAACATAAATATGAAATTAAGTAAACAGAAATAAATATGTTTTCCTGATGCATGCTCAATAATCCAGGTAGAAAAATCTAAAAACGTTAAGTCAGGTCCTGTGGACTGCCCCAGCCAATCTGCTCATAGACACTGCCTAATTACAGAGACGAGCAGGCTGTAGTAAAGCATGGTAGGACAGATAAGGTTGTTTTCTTGCCCCTCAAGAACAACCAGGAACTGAACAAAAACAACAGATGAAACTCAGCCATTTTCCTCACTGTCTAATGCTAACACTTGTGACATTTTCTGACAATTTAGTCCAGAACAGCTAGCGCCACTGCAGCCACCCAAAATTGTGCAGGCATCTGTTTGAACAGCTAAGTGGCAGCCGCGGGTCCTACGCGTAATTTCTTAATAAAGATATCTAAAAACGTCATTATGACTAGTCATAATTACGTTTGAGATATCTTGAATTGTCATTACGGATGTCTGACACTTTAAATGACGAATTGGGTGACGTCATTTAAGATATCTTTAATTACATTTTGACTAGTCAAAATTCATTTTAAGATATCTTGAATTGCTATTCTGACTAGTCAGAATGTAATTGTGACTAGTCAAAAGTCCTTTTTAGATATCTAGAATGTAATTACGGATAGTCAGACTTCACGATTTAATGTTAAAAGGGCTTGCCATAGAATACTAGACAATCCACCGACAAAGGAAAAAATAAAGAAATGCAGAATATATAGACACTCTAACAAAGGGGATAAACACAAACACCTGGGAAGGACAACAGGTGACAGAGGAAGGAGCTGATCACATGAGGGATAGATAATCACTGAGGAGGGCAGGAGAGAAGACACAAGGATCACAAAACATGCACAGATCCTCTCAAAAAATGTTTCTGGAGGAAACCCATGCATGCAAACTTTACAAAGTTCTTACCTGAAATTGAAACCTGCAACCTTTTTGCTGTGAGGCAACAGCCCTTTCTCAACACTCTGATATACTTTTGGTGCAACTTGAGTATAATTTTCAATGTGCAGGACAGCATTAAAGCAGAGAAATGCACCAGAACTTGAACATCCTTCAGCTACTGCAGTTTTATGTTGATACAGTTGTGAATTCCAGTCACTACTAACTACTACCAACTAAAGGATTGGCAACAAAAGGTTGACTGCACCAACCACCAGAGAGAATTCTTCCTCCAGTTGTAAAAATAACGTTTTGTTTGTTTTCTTGGTTAGTTCAGTGAAATGTTCCACCACCTTTATGCCACCAGCAGAATTTTTGTTCAAGAGGTTTCTCCAGCTCCACAAATAATCTCTATTTAACCTCTACTGAACTAACATAGATACAATGGTTTATGTACTTTAAGTTAACTTGTGTGTGCAGCTTTTGTGTTTAAATCAGTCTCATGTCTGTCTGTGTCTAAGCATCATCACACACAGTAAGAAAGTTAGGGGTGGAAAAATATAATGTAGCTGGAAAAACTGTTCATAAGTTTATTAATAAATAGCCATCCTAAATAGTTTTCATATCTCAGCATTTTGACATTTGCTGTACTTCAATGCAAGATCCAGAATACTTAAAACATTGTAACATTTTCTTTATTATTTTATATGTTTGATCTTGTAATCTTCTAATGGTCATTTAGTGCTGTAGTTTGTTGGGTCTGAAGAAGCCTTAAGGGTCTTTATCATGGAGCTTGATCGTGTGTTGGCTTTAGCAGACCCTTTGATTCAGGTCAATGAGCACACAAGCAGCACAACAAAACAGTCTCACTTGGGAAGAACAACTCTCTGCATGTCCCCTAATGTTGTCACATCACATGCATGACATGGCAGACATACAGAGCAGATCTAAAGGCAGACTTTTCTAAGCAGATAATGTCTGATGCTGAAATGGTCAACAGTTATGTTTACATGCGCACAATTCTTTGACCAGATTGAAATGTTTTCAGATTAAATAATTTAAATGTATTGTTTACATGGGCACAATCTGTTCACAACGAGCGTTTACATGCAGCAGATTTTGATTCTGAACAGAAGTACAGACATGCGCAGAGTGGAAAAGTCTCCTTAAAAAAAACACACACAGAAGAAGTTCCACTTCTGGTTTACTTCCGGGATGAACATAAACAAACCGGAGCACCCAAAATGGACCTGCGACAAGTTTTAATGACGGTGGAGTCGTTACTGCACTCCCTGATTGAGCTACAGGGAATACGGATCATTTTGAGCTCTTTTAAAGTTTCTAGTAGAAATGTTGTGTCACTCACCGACCAGTTCCCCGACACGCTAATATGATTAGCATTAGCAAGGCGTAAAAGACATAGGTCACACATGCGCAGTCAGGTCAGTTTTTCACGATCGGGAAAAAAATAATTTATTAAGTGTTTGCATGGACATCGTTCGGGTTATGGATTGGCGCAAACCACCTGTTTCATTCTGATTACAAATTATTTTTGACCGAGCTGAATAAACAAACAATAATACGAATGGGGTGTTTACATGACGCATTTTTATTACGAATGGCTCATTATAATCTTTATTTACTATACATTCTGTCCTTCTTAACATAACTACTGTCTGATGCTGAAACAGTCAACAGTGTCAGTAGTCACATATGGTATCTTGAGCAGTTGTAGACAACCTGTGAAAAATAGAAATTGCATGGGCAGGTTGTTCGTTATTTATTAACAGATGATTTTCAGCTACTTTTGGGAGGGGTCAGTTTAAAAAGGCCCACTGTTGTGCTTAGCAAATCAATCTTATATTATTGACTATTGTTTGTGCTTTTTCAATACCCATGAGGTATTTTTTTTATTATGATGATATTATTGCTGATTAATCAAAAAGCTCTGTAACAACATGTGTATTTATTTTTATTTTTATAATAAACTTCAATATTTGTTTGTTGAAGCTTACAAAACAAAGTACGGTAGTTCCGCTGTGATGATTAACACTTTTCAGTATAAAACTTTAACAAAGAGCTCCTAAATAGAAGCTTTCAGTGTGCAACAAAAACAATATTCCTAATTATTGTCTTATTCCAGGATAAATTGTAAATTCTGTTCCTTTTTAATTATCAGCCTGACCCAAATCATATAAATCTTTAGCTACCACAATCATGCTTGAGTTCATACATGCAAACGTTTTGGATCATTTTTAATGACACAAAAATCTGAAAGCTTGGTCTAGAGCTGACATGTCCCCTGATCATTAACAAAAACAACAAAAATAACTTTATTGTGAAGTTCGTAATTAAGTTGGTGTGCTAGAGATTAGGTGGCTTGAACAAATGATTCATATGTGCAATGAGAAATATTTTAGCACCTGGTGTAGACAGTTTGTTCATCTACGTCTTTAATTTATGCTTTCCTCCCCCATCTTTCAATTTTCATTAACTTAAAATGAAGTAAGGCATGAGAAGTGCCACATCCAGGAATGTTTCATCCATTTGTCTGCTCCAAACCTCCGTGTTTTCAGCTCAATTAAATATAAATTTGGAAGTTGTTCCAGTATAATTTGAATCAACTTTTCTGGTAAGGAATATGACTGGTCTGTCAGCTGTTGGATCAATGAAAAGCTCAGCAGCAATAAAGTTTGGATTTAAAACTGGTGGAGTGAATCTCAGTCACTCTCAGTTCTCTGACTGCGTGTTAGAATCTGATGTGTGCACTCGAACACAAAATTGGACATGAATAGAATAATAGGCAGCGATACATACATGTTAAGGTTATGCCCTACCAAGTAAATAAATGTGATACATGCATCAATTTAAGTCAGTTGTGTTTGACACATACTAAAAACAATGAGGATTTTTTTTCACTTTAGAGTTGCAAGTGAAAATAAACTAGAGAAATTGCATTTCCTGCAAAAATGCAGTGCGTATTGCTGAAGAACTTGCTGACGAACAGCTGAAATTAGCTAAAAACATGCTGAAATGTAGGTGAAATTGAAGAACAAGCTTAAGTTAGAAGAAAAAAGCAAATACATTTACTAAATTAGGTTTTAATAAGCAGAAATGAGCATACAAATTAGGAAATTAGCTAAAAAGTTGAAATTTGCTGAAAAGTAGCTGAAAAGGCAGAAAGAACGTTAAGCTACCAGAAGGAAGTTGAATGAGCTGAATGAGTTTAAACAATTTGGAATTGGCTGAAAAAAATGTAGTTAAAAATGCCAAGTCACTGTTTACATTTAAGAAAATGATCAAAAGGAATTTGTTGAAAAAATATATATGAATTAGCATAATGTGTATTGTATCAATTATTAGTTATGTATTAGTATTAGAAAATTAGAAAGAGTTAGTCATTTTGTACTGCTGGTGAAAGATTATTATTGTTTAATCTGATTGTTTGAAAAAAGGGGCAGATATAATAAGATTTATTCTTCTTTCTGCTACCTTTCATTTTTTTACATTGTGTACGTATCATTAATGGGATTGTCTTGTATTGTATTTCTTTAGTAAAAAAATGAACAAATTTAATAAACATAAACATAAACATAAAAACTAAATTTAGTACCAAGACAGCTAAGTAGTAGCTGAAATAGCAGAAAAGGCTGAAACAAGCAGAAATATGCTGAAAGGAGCATAACAAACTGAAATTAGTATAAATAAGTTTCCTTTCAGTCATGGTCTCTCTGTGCAACATATGCTATGGGAATTGCACCCCCGCACGATTACCTGAAGGAATACATTCACGCCTTTACGGCAGGGGCGTCAGCGTCGCGCCAGAGGCCCCGCCCTCTGGGCATTTAAGCAACCGACGCCCGTCCATCTTTCTCTTTTTGCCCTTCACCTCGCTTAAACACCTGAAGATCGCGGGACTTCTCTGTTGTTGCGTCGCTTGATTGAGGTAAACTTGCTCCCTGCACAGAGCGTACAGAGATTTTTTTCCTGCGTACTGCTGGGCTAGCGAAAGCTAGTTCAGCATTTTTCTACTTACCCAAAGTTTTTCTTCTCTTCCGCATGTCATGATCCACGTTCTGTCTGCCATAAGTTATTGTTATATTCTTAGTTTATCATGTCATGTTCACAGCAATCACATCATTGTTCCCTCCGCCCTCATGCCCAATGCCTCGTTAACGATCATTGCACTCACCTGTTACTTCCTGTATTTAAGCTCCACGTCCACAGTCATTCCTTGCCAGATTTATGAACGGTTTTGCCAAGTAATTGTCCAGCGCTCATGTCTTGTCTTGTCTCGCTCGTTACGACCCTGGTCTGGTTCTCTGGTCTCACGTCTCTTGCTACAGCCCCCAACGGTACCTTCTCAAACTCTGCTCTCCTGGTTTTGACTCCTGCTCACGTTCTTGGACCTCGATCTCCCGTCTCTCTCCTCGTCTGACTTGTTCAGCCATCTGCCTCACGGATACGGACCCACCCCTGCCTTCCACGACCAAGAGATAAGTCTGCTCCTCCTGACTTGATTCGGCTTTCTGATTATTTGTGTATGACCCTATTCTGGAACAAGGAAATCCCCAATCGTGCAAAGTCCCGCACGGCTCACGTCAAACAAGGAAGTCGCTCTGGATTACGTCACCTTCTGATTACGTCACTCAGGAGTTCCCTTCAAACCAGAAACGCACTAAGAAGGTTAGTGTTTTTATTTTACATAAAAACATCTCCTTCCTCAAGTCCTGTGGCTAACATTATTGTTTCATGTGCAGAGCTCCAGCTTCCTGTGACGATACGGACCGGATCCTGCTTTCAGTCTTTTAATAAAATTGTTAAAACTTTATCAGTGTTTGGTCTGTCAGTGAAACTCAAAAAACCATCCTTGACACCGCAGCTTCGCTCGACGGCGCTAACTGCGTCACAACCTTCTGCTAATCTCTAGCAGTCTACCAGCGAAAGCAAGACGACGGAGAAGACGGCTTCGAACAAAAGGAAACTAGGACCAACTTCTACTCTTCTCATCTCCGGACATGGCTCCCGAGAAGGGAAAGCGGAGGACAAAGAAGAAGAAAACCAGGTCGACGAGTCCTCGCTCGCGCCCATGCCCCAGCGGATGTGGCTACTATCTCTCGGCGACGGACACCCACGAGGCCTGTCCTGTCTGCCTAGGGATTCTGCAAGCAAGGAAAGTGCTGGAATTCCCCGACTCCTACCCCCACTGTCGTCGAATGATGGCCACAGTGAGGAAATGCCACGCGGACACGTTGGCCAAATCTATGGCGAGGACCGCGGCGATGAAGGTCGCACGTCGCACTAACCTGCCGGCTCCAGAACCGGAGCCTGAAAACGTGGACCTCGAGTGCAGTGGCCGAGTCGGGGAGGACAATGCGTCGGACTCCTCACTTGCCGTCGAGGACTCGACGCCAGAAGTGTCCAACATAGATGCCGAATACGGTGACAAGGGAGAAACTGTTGATTCCTCCCAGAACCTGGCGCAGAACCTTCCGGAACTGGACTTGTCGGTACCTGCTCTGTTCGACCTGTGCCATAGGGCCGCTGATGCCCTGCAGGTCACGTGGCCAGACCCCACACCTCGCCAATAGGCTACGAGGCTGGCGGGAAGCTACTTCTACGCGAAGCAACCGACAACGTTGCAAAAAATGCCAATTTTTCCGGACTTTCTCATGGAACTCAAACGCTCCTGGGCGGAACCCAGAGCTCCCATCATGCTGCCATTGTCCCGGCTCTTGGATGTCACGGGAATGAAGGCTCTGGGCCTTGCCAGCGCACCCCCAATAGAGGAGTCTCTGGCAGTTCACCTGACCCTCACAGCCACGGGAATGAAACCAGTGCTACCCAGCAGGGCCTGCCGCGCTTCGGAGAAACAACTCGAGAAGTGCTACAAGGCTCAAGGCCTCGCGGCTCGCGCAATGAATGCATCGTGAATGGTGCAGGCATACCTGACGGAAAAACTGCAGGATATCCAGGTAACAAAAATGAACAGGCTGTAACTGAGGCCATAGAGGAGGCCCGCCGTGCCTCTGACCTCGTGCTCTGCATGATGGGGACAATAGCTATTTCCCAGGGCAAAGCAATGGCAGAAATAGTTGTCGCCCAGCGCCATCTTTGGCTAACACTGTCGGACCTCCCAGAGAACCAGATGTCCACAGCACCCGATTAAGTTGACGGGACTCTTTGGGGGAGCCCTGGAACGTGTCCAGGCAAGGGTGGAACAAAGACGCAAACAAGTGGAAGCCCTCCGCAAGGGTTTGCCAAGGAAAAGATTTGCCCCACCAAAGGAAAACAAAAAGAGACCCGCTGGAGACTGTGAGGCTTCTCAGTAGCGTCCGAGTGTTGCTTCGACCTCCTCCCATGGAAACCAGTTTCGGACCTGATTAAGAATATAGAATAGAATATAGCTTTATTTGGCAAATTTGCACCGAGGTACAAAGTTCTGCAATTAGCGCACGCACCATCCGAAGAGGGACGCACGCACGGAAAGTCGCAGCAGTATGAAACCGCGCCATCAACAATCAGATATGGAAAAAGGAACAAACACTCGGGTAATCATGGTATTCAAAAAAGAATCTATCACAATTTGTCTTAGGACACTCTATGATAAAGTCCAAAAAACTCTACCAGCTTTAGCACGAAGAGACAAGACATGTTGCAGTTTGATGACAAGCAAGGAGATTAAGTCTGTGAGTAACATTCCAGATAAGCACAGTCAGCAGATGTCTCAGCTCGGCGCCATCCGAACGCACACACAGAGATCTCTGGGGGGAAGGGGGGGCAGCGAGTTCTCAGCAGCATTCGACTCCAGGAGAAGATTTTCAGACAGCCTTCTTTCAAGGTCGCTCAGAGTCCAGATTAGATAGTTGCTTTGTTTATTTTCAGCTCAGGCCACAGTGTACTTTTGACTGCAGCCTTCCAAGTCCAGGTGCTGTTCAGGTCCAAAATCGCCGAATCATGTGAGGTTCCGATCTACGAACCCCCTCCCCCCCCATCTGTGCCCTGATTGAGGCCGGACGGCTGTAAACGAGTCCCAAAACGCACCGCTGGTCCGCGGCTCTCCACCGCTGCTCCCATCGTGCGGTTCAGTTCGTACAACAGCTGGGACGTTGAGCTCATAGCCCGGATCAGAGAATCTTGCTGATCGGGAAGTCTCGCCAGCGCGTTGATAGCCGCAGCAGTCTTCCTCAGCTTCCAGTAGCAGACAGCTCCGCCAATGCCAAAAAACAGAGTAGCTGCCACCAATATCCAAATAATCCACAAATCTTCCACGTCTTCGACAGACAGAACGGTCAGACACATTGGCTTCCACTCCGACCACGAGTCCATAATGTATCCCACTGCGTGCGTGTCGGAGGGGCAAGCCGCTTCTCCTGGCCCGGTTCGCTTCGTGGAAAAAATTTTATCTATAGAGGAAACAGCCCAATTAATTAAATCCATCTCAAATTGGTTCGAGTGAGCGCTGAAGAGTTACAGACGAGACAAAAAGCAAGCAGGGAGGAGGAAAACTTAGGGAGGAGAGGAGCAAAAAGAAATGCGACCTGCTTTGCCGAGAGCGGAAGTAGAACCATTAACCAGGACGAACTGATAATTCTACTGGTTTGCCCGCCCACGAGGTACGGGAACCTAACTTTCTGATCCCAGTCTCTGCTCGTAAAAAACTACGAGGAGCTGGTGACATGTGTGCGCGCACCAAACATGACTCGCCTACTGTGAATGCAAACAAAACAAACACTGTTTCAGACATGTACAAAAATAAAAGTACCAAAGCACAGACTGCCCTGGTTCTTGACTCGAGTCCCATTTTTTTTACAAAACCCAGACCACATGGTCAAACTATGAACCACAGCAAGATACACGAGATCTGCCAGAGACGGCCTGATCTCGCGATATCTTCTGTTGGGCTGAGCGGCCTGCTCAAAAAAGTGCAAGAGGGGTCAAAGGTCACCCTTTCAGCGCTGAAACGCGAAAAGCAGCAATTTAACATGCCATCCAGGCTCAGCGCGCCTGCACAGGCTTGGGAGGCGTGTCTACCAAATGATTGGGTCATGACAACAATACGTCACGGGCTCAAGTTGCAGTTCTCAAAGAGACCGCCCCGTTTCTCAGGGGTGTTGCAATCTAAGATCAACCTTGCACGTGCACACGTGCTGAGGGAGGAAGTTTCAACGATGTTGCAAAAGGGAGTGATTAGTTTGGTCTCAGGACGCAAACTACGCTCTGGCCACTATAGCAAGTACTTCCTGGTACCCAAAAAGGACCGTTCCTTGAGACCGATTCTGGATCTCAGGACTCTCAATAAAAGAATTAAAACTTTCAAGTTCAAGATGCTTACACTGCGGCAAGTTCTCCAGTCTGTGAGACCAGGAGACTACGCATGTACAGTGGATTTGAAAGATGCCTATTTCCATATAGGCGTGTGGAGGAGACACAGAAAGTTCCTCCGTTTTGCGTTCGAAGGAAACGCTTATGAATTCAAAGCCTTACCCTTCGGTTTAAAGACTGCTCCGCGTACATTTACTAAATGTCTGTATGCAGCCCTGACCCTTCTTAGGAATCAAGGACTCAGGGTCTTGAATTACCTGGACAACCTGCTAGTTCTGGCTGGAAGCAGAAAGCAGGACGCTGTCACACTCCTTTAAGGTGATCTCTCACCTGGAGTCTCTCGGTTTTGTCATAAACCTACAGAAAAGCAATCTGACTCCGTCACGGGTTACCGTATTTCTGGGTGTACTGATTGACACTGTCCAATACAGAGCATGGCTCTCGAAAGAAAGAGTTTCCTCCATTTGCCATTGCCTGGAAAAATTTAAACTGGACCAACGGGTCCCTGTGAAAATGTGCCAATGCATGTTAGGCCTCTTGGCGGCAGCCATTCCTTGTGTGCCACGTGCATTATTGAAAATGCGGGCCATACAGGTGTGGTTAAACCAACAAATACAACCCGCTCTGCCTAATCAAGCAGATAAGGTTAAAATAGACACAGAGTGTCTAAAGGCCCTGGAACCTTGGAGAGATCTGTCCGTTTTCACGGAAGGGGTCTCACTGGGAAGGGTGTCGTCCCGTGTAGTCATCACGACAGACACCTCAAAAACAGGATGGGGAGCGATCTGCAGAAACCAGAACGCCCGCGGCCTTTGGAACAAGCAGGAAGCCAAATTACATATTAACTTCCTGGAATTGCTGGCCATATTCCTGTCATTGAAATACTTCTTCAGTAAAGGTCTGGTTGCTGGGCATCATATCCTGGTAAAATCAGACAACAGGACCACGGTGTCCTTCATCAACAAAGAGGGAGGGACGAGGTCCCGGGCCTTCCTCGATCTGACATGGAGGATGCTCACATGGTGTGCTCCAAGAATCCTGTCACTTAGGGCAATTCATGTCCCTGGTGATCTAAATTGTGGGGCAGATGCCCTTTCAAGAGGGCCTCTTTTGGCGTCGGAATGGAGCCTGAACCCACGGATCGTGGAGCAGGTGTGGTCATGTTTCGGTAGAGCCTCTGTGGACCTGTTCGCTTGCAGAGCTAGCTCACACTGTGACCTCTACTTCTCCTTGAAGGAGATAGATGCTCCTTTGGGGATAGACGCTCTGGCACATGATTGGCCAGCAGGGGTGCTCTACTATGCCTTTCCACCCGTCCTTCTGATCGAGGCGACATTGGAACGGGTGAGACGGGGAGCCCTCTCCTTGATCCTCGTAGCTCCCAGGTGGCCACAGAAACCATGGTTTCCGGAGTTGATCTCACTGTTGTGGGGACACCATGGCAATTGCCTCCTCATAGGGACCTACTGACTCAGGCACGTGGACAGCTTCTACACCCACGTCCAGGGTTGTGGCAACTCTCAGCCTGGTCAGGGTCTTGAATTACCTGGACAACCTGCTAATTCTGGCTGGAAGCAGAAAGCAGGCGCTGTCACACTCCTTTAAGGTGATCTCTCACCTGGAGTCTCTCGGTTTTGTCATAAACCTACAGAAAAGCAATCTGACTCTCAATAAAAGGTTAGACACAGAGGTTACTGTGTTCCCTGATGGTAAAACTTCTGATAAAATGCTGCAATGCTGGGCTGAGTTCATGGGGGCCAGTTGTTAAGGAGATGAAATCAACTCTTCTGGGAGCAGTGGAGGTCTAAATTGCTTTTTAAATTCATTGACAAGCAGATGTGGACCATCCATATCCATATGGTACAGTAAGAAAGGTACTGGCTGAAAGCCTAAGGCTTTGGTTGCTTTGTCCCAACACAAGCAGTAATAACATTCACAAGGGTATCCCTTAATGTTTATGTTTTTTGCCTAGGAGATGTATAATGGAAGGGCTTCCCCTCTCCTTAACTGATCTCCGACATCAGGATGGGCTCCACTTGTCAGTCGTGCCATAAAAAAAAAATCATTGCTCCTCCTGTCACTCAGAAGGCTCCAAGGGAAAACAGGAGTTGATGAGTACTCACACTACTGGAGCAAGCTTAGGCTGTCTCTAATTGGTGTTGTATATATACAAGGCCATGTGAAACATCATGTGGATGTCTCTCACATTTGGCTTTTTTCCTCTTGGCATCTGCTCTCTGCATCCCTTGTAGAAAGCAGCTGGGAGATGCCCGTCTTTTAGGACGGATGTTCTCACATGCATTTTGCTGAGCATTTCAAGGGCGTGAATGAATTACATTCCCATAGCATATGTTGCACCGAGAGAACTTGACTGAAAGGGAACTGAAAGTTATGCACCATAACTCATGTTCCCTGAAGGAAGGGAACGAGGTGCAACATATCTGGCCCTTTTCAATGCTGAAAGCTCGTGAAGTGCAATTTTTGAGAAAGATGGACGGGCGTCGGTCGCTTAAATGCCCAGAGGGCGGGGCCTCTGGCGCGACGCTGACGCCCCTGCCGTAAAGGCGTGAATGCATTCTTCAGCTAATCGCGCGGGGGCGCAATTCCCATAGCATATGTTGCACCTCGTTCCCTTCCTTCAGGGAACATGAGTTATGGTGCATAACTTTCAGTTATTTAGGCTGAAGTCACAGAAATTACCACAAAAATATGAATCTATCTGAAAACAGCTGAAATTAGCTAAGAGATACAAAACGGCTAGCTGAAAAGGTAGAACAAGCATAAATTAGCAGAAGGAAGTGGAGAGCTTGCTACATTATGCTGAGAGAAGCAGAAATGAGCACAGAGTGGAAATTATCTAAACAAAGCTGACATTAGCAAACAACAACAAAAAATCTGCTTAAAAAATGGGTAAAAAAGGCAGAAAGAAGCTTAAATTACAGGTACCTAAAGGAAGTGGAGAGAGCATATTTTTGCTGAATTAGGCTGAAAAGTTGAAATGAGTGCAAAAAAAATTCCTGCAGGATCAATACAATTCTAAATCGACTTAAAAAGCTCAAATTAGCATAAAAACAGCTAAATTGTAGCTGAAATGGAAGAAATGTTGAAACTTGCAGAACTAAGCAGAAAGGAGCAAGCTGAAATTAGCAGAACGTTGTTAGAAGAAACACAAAAATGTTGTAGTTAGAAGAAAGAATCAGAAAGGAGCACAGAACAGCTGAATAAACATAAAATTAGCTAAAAGTAGTTGAATCGGAGCAAAATGTGAAAGGACCAGTAAAATGCTGTAAACATAGCTAAAGAGATAGATGTAAGAGCTCAGTTCATTTTCTAAGATTCAAAAAGTGGCAGAAAAGGCAAAATATTTCAAAAAGCTAAAGTTGCACCAATAACAAAAGTCATAGCACCCTCCTCCTGAATGAGCTGAATGTTTTGCTTTGTTGAAAAAGCACACAAATTGTGGAACGAGAAAGATGCCGAAAAATGTACAGAAGAAAAATGGATCACACTAAATGCTTCACACACGCATGCACACACTACAATTGTGCTTTTATGCCGTTTGTTCAAATTTTCAAAAGGACAATTACAGTAATTCTTGCCTCAGATCTTTTCTTCTCTCTAACTGTCTCTAACTTTCAGTTCGAGTCATTGTTAATAAGCTTCCCTGATGGTAAAACTTCTGATAAAATGCAGCAATGCTGGGCTGAGTTCATGAGGGCCAGTCGTTAAGGAGATGAAATCAACTCTTCTGGGAGCAGTGGAGGTCTAAATTGCTTTTTAAATTCATTAACAAGCAGATGTGGACCATCCATATCCATATCCCCGATGGAGACCTACCAGCTTAGGCAGGGGTTAAAGGGTGTTTTGCAGAAAAAGCAGCCAGCTCACTGACCCGGAGCCCATTGGTCTTTTACTGTGTGGAAACTATTAATCAGGCCTCTGCAAAACGGCTCAGCTTGAGTGTGGTTCGGCTCTTTATCAAAAATGGATAGACACCTCCCAGTGAAGTCTTAATTATCTAAGGAGGAGGCAGGTCTGCACAGGTTGATGCTCAGCCTGTCTGAGCCTAAAGGCAATGAGAGGCAGCTCCAAAGATGGAAAGATCCTTTACTCTCTCCCCATCCTCCTTCTTTACCTCCCATCCTGTGCACATCGATCTCATCAGCATGGATTCTCAGTGACAAGAAATCAATCTGAGAGTCTTCTTAATAAAGCCCTAGAATCTTTTCACTTCCCTTTTCTACACGGGCATATTGCACTCCAAACTCTAGGTGTGCTGACCTTCTTTGGCACGTTGGTGTAGCTGCAGCTGGCAGAACTCAAGGGTGTTTACTGACAAATCCGCTGCTATTTTGTGAAGCGTAGCTTGAGATACCTGGGATAAACAAACTACAAAGAATTTCCAAGGGAATGAAAGCTATTCGCAATTGTAGCATTTTTTATACGTTTTTTTTTTTTTTTCCCACAGAATGTTAGGTCTCCAGAAAGTAATTGATTGCAAAACCAATAACTTGAGCTAGGGCATCATTTACAACCAATAGGGATATTTAACGAAGTTTAACCAATTTATTTTCCACACCATTACCTTGAAGAATAAATATGAAAGATGCCTGTAGATTGAGTCAGGTAATCTTATTAGTTACAGATGTGTTCTTGCCCTGATGTTTAATGTTTTGATTGATAGCTTTGCTTCACTGGTTGCCATGATTACTGCTGCTTTTCAAGGAACTAGTTGGCAGTCTGGATCTTTTAATAGAGGCGTTTAATAAAAGTTAAAAAAAAAATATTTGTTCTAGTGCGAGCATACATTTTATTACCAACATTTATTTAGAGAAGTGCAATGATGTCATCTATTTATGTGAAATTAAGTTGTAAATGCTAGTCAATTGTTGTGTGAAAAGACCTTATGAGCAAATAAAAATCTAATGTTTATATATAATTAATTTAGTTTTCATGCATTCATACATCTACCATATTTTTGTTTATATTATGTATCCATCCATCCATTCATCCATCCATCCATACATACATCCACTTTACCTGCTTCTTCCTTTTCGGGTCACAGGGGTCTCTGGTGCCCATGTCCAGCTATTACTGTGAGAGGCAGGGTACACCCAGGACAGGCCTCCAGTCCATCACCGGGACACATGGAGACAAACAAGACAAACAACTATTCAGTCTCTCACTCACACATAGGGATGATTTAGAGCAGGGCTATTCAACTGGCGGCCCAGGTGCCAAATCAGGCCTACTGGTGAACTCAGTTCAGCCCACCAACTGGTTCATTTTTAAAATAAAACTAGATTTTTAAACCATAAAACAAACTAACATAATGACAATAACTGCTGGATATCTGGCCCCTGAGCTCTTGGCTTTCAGTAACTGTAGCCCCATGAGCAATTGAGAGTTACCATGCATGTTTTTGGTCTGTGGGAGGAAACAGAAGTACCTGGAGAAAACACACGCACGCACGGAGAGACCATGCAAACTCCACCCAGAAAGGTCCCTGGCTGGGATTTGAACTGGCAGCCTTCTCTCTTTAGAGGCAACAGCTCTACCAACTGCCCCACCGTGCCACCCTATATTCTGTATTGTTTCTTAAATTCAGAGGTGAAGGTGACTTTGTTGTGTTTTATAACATCTCTCCTTGAAAGATCCAGAAAATCTCACAATCCACAATCTAATTTTGATTTCTCCTAATCTATTTTTTTTTTTTTTTTGGTTGTAACTGGGACCCTGTGTACACAATTTTGTTCCACCACATGTGCCACATGCGCATGACAATAAAAAGACACCTTGAACTTGATATTTAAAATACTGTAACAAAATGCTTTCAGACAAACAATGCACATGCACATCAGCAATAGACTATAGAGACAGAGTGTGTCTGTGTGTTGAAAACATATATAGAAACATGTGCACTCACATAGGCACACACTAAACCGTTGCCTCATTCCAGCACTGTACCGTTAATCTCCTTTATCTTGCAATGCAGCGCTCACCAGGTCAGCTCCCAGATTACTCCCATCATGTGGATGAGTGTTTACTACTCATCTTCTGGTGAAGGTTTGTTTGCCAACACTGCATGACTGTATCCATCATTACAGAGATAAAATACTGCAAATCAACATTCAGTTAAAAAGTTTTCATTGAACTTTTATTAAGTTCTTGTTTATCAGTTAAAACAAACTTTGTTATACTTTGTTCATACTTTAATAAACCTAGGTTTTCTTGCCACACTTCTCCCAGTCCGCATGTGCAGTGAAACGACAGGTCTTTGACTGTTCAAGAAAAAAGTTGTTTCATATTTGTTTATGTGGCTTAAAATGTAAAAGAAATTGTGTTGAAATTACTTAGATTTTTTCACCCTGTTGGTCAAGTAGTTTTATTAGATCAGAAAATAACGTTGGCTATCCGTTGATACCTGATGGACAGAGTTTAGCCATTTTGTTTAGAGTTCATCGATTCTCAGTAAATGTGTCAGCCATAAAAAGGTCAACTGGACTGTGTATGCCATTCAGGCTCTGATTAAAACAGTGACAAGGGAAAACAATTTTAACCTGATCCCACATTAGTGCGATCCATTCAGCTGTGAAAGAAACTGTGCAATAAGTAAATAAATAAATAAATAAATAAATAAATAAATAAATAAATAAATAAATAAATAAACAAATAATAAATTAATTAATTAATTAATAAATTAATAACAAGTTTAACAATTGGTTTGTAGCTTGAGTTCAGGTCGCTAACTAATCCCAATGACAAGAATGTATACACCCTTTATGTTAAGGTGAAGAAACAAAGCTGGAAAGGCAATTATTGTGTGCAAAGTATAAATAAAAGTCACTTTTTGATATTTTCCTAGTCTTGAACTTGACTCTTTATTTATTTTTTTACTATTCTTTTAACAGATCTTAGGTCCGTTTTTATTTGGATTTCTGCCATTGCTTTTTATTCTAAGTACAATTTTTATAAAACTGGATGTGAATTCTGCTTTATGGATTTGCTGAAAAATCTCCAACTTAATCAGACACTAAGCAACACTTATTTTCTAAACTATACTTGATTTTATTGTTGAAAATTATTATGGAGATCTCTTGTTTATAGACTGAGTACAATCATGTATTTGTAATTGTTCTCATTTTTTAATGCTTTTATGCTTTGTACATAGAGTAATTTCACCCTGACGTGGGTGAATAGCTCCAGTCTTGCCTTTTATCATTCATGTTGCTACTTCTACAGTAAACCACCATAATTTTTTTATTCTATTTTGAATGATCTGAAACAATCCTCAGCACATTTTCACTGTGTTGAGTGTCAGAAAATGGATTGGCAACAATAACATTTAACGTAATCAGTATACCTAATTTGACCAAACACACTGTGCAAATACAGATCAACCCCAAAGTGAAAAATAATTATGTTACCATTAAAAATACTTAAACTCAACATCATTCAAATCCTATTGTGACTCTCTTCATTGGAATATACTCGAGTGTCTCCCCTTGACAGAAAAAAAAGCTTTTTTCTTCATTTAAACTGATTTTTTATCTTTGAATTAATTCACAAAGCACATTTTCAAAGGTTCATTTTTTTTGTGTGTGTGTGTGTGTTTTGTGTGTGTGCACTGAGCGCCATGGTCACTGTGTGGATCACAGAGGCAGATGTGCGAGAGTTTTCCTCTGAAGAACAAATTAGAACTGTCAAAGGCATAGGTTCAAGGCTTTGATCACATCTGTGAATTAATGTGCGGGGAGAGCCATCAGCTTCAACAGGGGGCGCTGTTTACATTCTCCCAACAGCTGCTGTGTCATTGACTCAAAGAGACTCACTCCAGCCATCATGCACCACAACCACAACTAATTACTGGTCCGTGTGACTCAATTAGTTGAATGATTTATGGCTTTCCAAAAAAACTGTGGAAGGATTCAATTACAAACAACTCCTAGTGTCAAACGCCTGCTCACCTCATCTTTGCTAGCAGTCGTGCCTGAATTGAAGCAAATCTTTCATTAACAGATGTAAGAATTTCACTTCTAATTGCAACACTTAGGGTTGTTTTACTTCCTGCTTCAGGGTCCGGAGTTCCTTCTGTAAAACGAGTGCTGAGCAGAAGCCCCCATAAAGCACATACCCATTGGTTGCAGGCCCCAATGAACTATTTATTGGACATTTCTGGCAAAACGCCTCAAGAAAGAACTGATCCAAAAAAAGCCTGGTGTATTTTCATCCAAGAGGAGGCTTTGGATTAAACAACCTATGATAAAGTCAATGTCTCTCTGGGCCAGATATCTGTCTGAGCTCCTCCCTGGTCTTGTATAACAAACAAAATGACATTTGAAACAGAGCAGGAATGGAGAGTGGCCAGATGAGGAGAGGTGTGGGGAGGAAGAGTCCAGGGAGATAACCATACTCTGTTTCCATCATGGTCCAGTAAGATGAATTTTTGTTGATGTTTTCTCTCCAGAAAATATGCAACCACCTTCATCCTACATAGATAAAAAGGTAAAGTTTGTGCTTGTTCAATAGCAAAAAACAAACAAAAAAAAGACAGTGCAGGTTTGAACAGAAACAAGTTCTTTATGAAGCGGCTTACAATATTGATTCATGATATTACTTTATTTTTAAATTCCTGAATATATATATATATATTATATACATATTATATATATATATTCATGTATGTATATATATATATATATATATATATATATATATATATGTATATATATATATATATATATATATACAAAGGTGGGCGGATGAACGCTAGGGAGCGCTAAAGCGCTATTCCGCTTACAGTGGACCTAAACTTTTTGTCAGCGTTTTTGTGAATTGACTAACTTTTATAATTCATAAGCGGATTTGTGCTATTTTTATTTAAAATGCAGTACCGCTAATAACTAATTATCTATCAGTAAAAACCAATAAACTTATTTACAAGCTCTTATGCTGCTTGTTTTATATTTTTCCCCACCGTAAACAGCAGAAAGGAGGAAGGGTGTGAGGGTGAGGGGGGCAGAGCTGAGAACAGACTCGGCTCTACCATGTAGGTAAATGCCTGGGGGTCCCATTTCAGCAGTGGCCCCGGCCCCGCCTCGCCCCGTGCAGTCACCTACATCACTAACATTGATCCTGCTTGTTAATGTACATTTAACATAAAAATAATTATAGTTACGATGAAAACGATCATTAAATACGCAATAAAAAAACGGTCGATTTCTTTATCCCCCTACTAAAAATGGACTATTCCATGTTGATGACAACTTCCGGGTCAGTCGTGAACTCGAGGGCTAGTTCTGTGGCTAGCTGGTTGTGCTGGGTACTTGGATAAATCCGCAGACAACCCCGCTGTTTCAAGCCAAATTAACGTGGCCGGATGATTTTATTGTGTGTTTTGTGATGACCATTCGACGGTGAGTCGTTATTTTCATGTATTTTAGTTACTTTTCATTAAATCTGTTGACTACCTATAGACGCTAACTCTGTGTCTGCCGGCTGGTTGTGCTGGGTTACTAATGGATAAATCCGTAGAGAACCCCGCTGTTTCAAGCCAAATTAACGTGGCCGGATGATTTTATTGTGTCTTTTGTGTCGACCATTCGACGGCGAGTCGTTAGTTTCATGTATTTGGGTTACTTTTATGTATAAATGCGGTGGCGACACACCCGTGTATTTGAGATTTAAACGTGGTTTTAGGGATTAAAAGATCATTCTATTTTTTGTTAATTTCGTGGCCGAATAGAATATATGTACGTAAAGTATTAAATAAATCCTTTGATTTTTGTAATTTCATCCTTTTAGGATCATTTTTGTTACTTTTCAGTTGGCAGTGTAGTGCAAATATTGATAACGCTGCCGGCTATATATAAATATATATATATATATATATATAATATAGAAATATATAAATAGCGGATTAGATTAGCTTCCCCTAATTTTCATAAGACAT
Organism: Garcialebias charrua; assembly: GCA_038048925.1. NCBI lineage: Eukaryota > Metazoa > Chordata > Actinopteri > Cyprinodontiformes > Rivulidae > Garcialebias > Garcialebias charrua. The sequence goes on along the minus strand of JBBPBX010007550.1, from coordinate 41,683 downwards.
TTGTGCTTTTGAAATTGTGGACCTAAAAAAATTAATAAGCGTTTTAGAAATTGTGGAACTAATTTTTTAATTAGCGGTGCCCAGCTTTGTATATATATATATATATATATTTCTTGTCTTCAGATGAGCTTTAACTGGTCTAACAGGACAAGTAAATATTTGCATGACTCCAGAAGTCTGCTGTAGCTAGGTGACACATTATTAGCTGGGGGCTAAAGTGCATTAGTGCTTTGGTCCACGTCTTGGTACAAATATTACCTCAGACTTCAAAGTGAAAGATGACTAACCCGGATGCCTGTAGCCATTTGCAACAACCAAATGATGAACATAACAGTGTTATTTTTTATATTTTTATTGTCCATGCACCCCAGGAATCATTTTGTCACATTTGTTTGTGTACAGTACAGATGTTGAACTCTTTTCATTTTTTTTCTTCCAACCTTAAGCTCCTCAATTGTTCAACTTTATTAAAGAAACACCTGAAGCTTGTTGAAACACATTGCAAGTTTTGTATGGTGACAATATTTTTAAAACTATGTAGCAGTTTGCTATTATTTATTGACTTTATGAAATCCAAACAACTACATGTATAATTCTTTTTGAAAGCATAAATAATTCTATGTGACTTCTTGTAAATAAAAGCCTATGAGGTGAGGAATAGTTTGAGGATAGGAAACATGGACAGCCACAAAAAAAAAGACATTTCCACTATATACACCTTTTTAAGAAGATTCTAATTATAAATATTAATAGGATTGAGATCACAGTTCTCTTTTGTAAGGACCTGAAGGCAGCCTAAGATGCATGTTTTTGGTCTGTGGGAGGAAACTGGAGTCCATCCATCCATCCATCCATTTTCTTCCGCTTATCCGGGGTCGGGTCGCGGGGGTAGCAGCCTAAGTAGGGAGGCCCAGACTTCCCTCTCCCCAGCCACTTGGAGCAGCTCCTCTGGGGGAATCCCAAGGCGTTCCCAGGCCAGCCGAGAAACATAGTCCCTCCAGCGTATCCTGGGTCTTCCTCTGGGTCTCCTCCCGGTGGGACATGCCCGGAACACCTCACCAGGGAGGCGTCCAGGAGGCATCCTAACCAGATGCCCGAGCCACCTCAACTGGCTCCTCTCGATGTGGAGAAGCAGCGGCTCTACTCCGAGTCCCTCCCGGATGACTGAGCTTCTCACCCTATCTCTAAGGGAGAGTCCAGCCACCCTGCGGAGAAAACTCATTTCAGCCGCTTGTATCCGAGATCTTGTTCTTTCGGTCATAACCCAAAGCTCATGACCATAGATGAGGGTGGGAACGTAGATCGATCGGTAAATTGAGAGCTTTGCCTTTTGACTCAGCTCTCTCTTCACCACGACAGACCGGTACAGCGCCCGCTTCACTGCGGACGCTGCACCTATCCGCCTATCGATCTCACGCTCCAGTTTTCCCTCATTCGTGAACAAGATCCCGAGATACTTAAACTCCTCCACTTGGGTAAGGACCTCCTCCCCGACCCGGAGAGGGCACGCTACCCTTTTCCGGCTCAAGACCATGGCCTCGGATTTGGAGGAACTGATCCTCATCCCGGCCGCATCACATTCAGCTGCAAACCGCTCCAGCGAAAGCTGTAGATCACGAGCTGATGAAGCCAATAGGACCACATCATCTGCAAAAAACAGAGAAGCGATTCTAAGGCCACCAAAACGGATCCTCTCAACACCTTGGCTGCGCCTAGAAATTCTGTCCATAAAAGTTATAAACAGAATCGGTGACAAAGGGCAACCTTGGCGGAGTCCAACTCTCACCGGAAACGAGCCTGACTTACTGCCGGCAATGCGGACCAAGCTCTGACACCGGTCGTACAGGGACCTAACAGCCCATATCAATGGGCCTGGTACCCCATACTCCCGGAGTACCCGCCACAGAACCCCCCGAGGGACGCGGTCGAATGCCTTTTCCAAGTCTACAAAGCACATGTAAACTGGTTGGGCAAACTCCCACGCACCCTCCAGGACCCTGTTGAGGGTGTAGAGCTGGTCTAGTGTTCCACGACCAGGACGAAAACCACACTGCTCCTCCTGAATCCGAGGTTCGACTATCCGACGGACCCTCCTCTCCAGAACCCCTGAATAGACCTTACCAGGGAGGCTTAAGAGTGTGATCCCTCTATAGTTGGAACACACCCTACGGTCCCCCTTTGGAAACTGGAGTACCCGGAGAAAACCCACGCAAGCACGAGAAGAACATGCACACAGAAAAACCCCAGGTCCAACCAGGGATTGAACCCAGGACCTTCTTGCTGTGAGGCAACAGTGCTAACCACTGAGCCGTTGTGCTGCCAAATCGTGTTGTAAATCTTGACTTTTGTTAAAACTTTATAAAGTCGTTCAATCATTCAGTTAATCTGACTTGTGTGGGGTAAGTACATATTCTTAACTCCACCAGAATTATATTAATACCAATAACACTGCATGCTTGGATATCCTAAAATCTTCAAAGTTTTGAATAAGTCCACCTCTATTGTCCAAGGAAAATGCAATATCTATCAAACAGGATGGAACGTTATTATACGTCAGCCTGAAATATGAAATACGTTTATTTTTTCCTGTTTCACTGCGTCTTTTCATGCTACATAATATTATTTTTATTGTGCAGTCATTGTAGTTGCAGCATCACTTTTTTTTTCTTGTGGAAAAAAAATCCTTTAATAACCAACTGAACAAACACCTTTATTTACAATCCGTCTTTTTAGTTGGCATGCATGCTGCAAGAAGCTAAAATGGGAGAACTAAGCAATGTGGTTTGACAAAATAACAGGTCCTGTAATGGCCCAAACCCCAACACCAACATGTACTGCCAAGTGACGCATTCACACACCCCAGCAAAGTCATCAGTCATAATATTTATGCCCAACTTCTCTAAAGCTTATTATATTCCGATGTTCCTTTCCTTACTTTTAAACATCACATGTGCAGTCAGCAGACCCTTATTGGTAACACTGTTATTTGACAGATTGTCCTCTGTGACATTCCTTTTAAATAATACTTAGTGAAGTTGCACCAATGTCTATTCATTCTTGTTCACCAGAAATTACACAGATCATGTCAACATCAACAACTGTAAAATACTATCTACTATGAAAAAGAACTGCCTTAAAAATAGCTGAATGCTGTACTATGTCATTTTGACATTAGTTCTCCTCTGTTCAAACTGATTTCATAGTTTAAGTGATGAAAAGTAGTCCCCCATGTTTCATGTCCATGGAATGAAAGGTTTGGAACACTATCAATAAGCCGTAATACCTAAATCATATATTTTTATCTAAACTTTAGAGCAAATGGAAAATATTTGGCTGAAAATGTAAAATGTAGGGAGTCTGTAGCCTCCTAGCTGTTCTTCAAATGAATGATAGCTGTGTTGGTGTAATATCCTTTTCTGTAGGTCAGAAGTCTAGGCCTGGGTTTTGTCTTTCTGATTTCCAGTTATGTTTTTTTTTTCTTTTTTTTCTCCCTCCACCTTCTCTGTTTGCGAAGGACATGTGCCGATCTGTGTAGACTGTGGCTTAGTCTGATTTATGGCTAAGCTTATATACAAGGATAATCAAATGGATAGTCTGCATGTGTTTTTATTTATAGCTAACACAAATATAAAGTGAGCTCATCCTTTCCTTCTTGGTTTCTCCCTCATGTTCACTTGCCTTTGATTTTAACCACGGTCTCTCCATTTCTTACAGCGAAGCATCTGAAACAGCCGCCTAATGGTATGGTGGAACCATGTTAACGTGGAGAAAATGTGGTGAATTTGAGTGACTAGTGAATTTATACTAAGTAGTAATTTCCAAACATGGATATTTTTTGTGACAGCTCGGTTTGTGATTCAACTGATCTTGAAAAGTGTACAAAAAATAAAAAATAAATGTCTACAACATGTTAATTTCTTTGCCAACGTCTCAGGTTATCATTTGTTGTCATCTTTATCTAATTACCTAATAATTTAGTTAATATTACTAATGCAATATAATTCAATTATGGCAGCAACATGCAGTAAACTACTATAATTAATTAAAGATCTTAAAATATACTGTAATTTTCACGGTACATGTCAGGTTTTTTTTGTGTGTGCATAAATTAGCATGCCTGTACCTTATACAGTGACGCAACATATA
>JBBPBX010007550.1:12145-27321 GCA_038048925.1 Garcialebias charrua | reverse complement strand
TTAAAACATATCTCTAAATCTCTGGAGAATTATCAGACACTTGTACAACCAAACTTGTTCGCCACTCAAAAACTGAAGGAAGATAATGTTTGAGTGTGCATGTGAAGCATGTGAGTACATTAGATTGAATGCTATTAATAATTCTCCTGACCTCATTTGAGCTGTAGGGCAGAGACATCCACCATGTGCTCTGAATAAGCTACATACTGTAAAGACAAGGTCTTTCATCGGATCTCTGTTTGTCAGAGATAAGTCTGGCTTGAACCCAGAACCACCAAATGTGATAGGAGAAAAGAGATTAAACTCATCTGTGCAGTGGATGGACTTCTTGGCCATGGTGACAAAAGACTATTGGCAGGATATTGGGTGTTGTTTGCAAACCCTCACACAAGAGAAAGTGCAGGGCCTGAGGCAAGGCATATATCTGCATGTGTTTGATGTTGTGTCTCACTTTATTCTCATGTTGGGATCATCTGTCCCTATATATCTCAGAGCAGTTAGAATCAATCTGTTGTTTTCTAACTGGGCTGTGCACTGATTACAAAAGGCATTTTTGATGTGCCCAGGTCTTTGTAGCTGTTTCCCTACCACCCAATGACAGCGTATTTTTATCCTTAATGAATTAGTGGTTAGTAAAATCACAAGTGCATTGCACTTGTCTTTGTGGTTTCATCAGAAAACAGCAAACTAACTCTATCAAAGTAAAGGAGTTATGGTAAACACAAGCCTGACATCTAAAATCTCTTCCATTCAACTTTTCCAAACCAGTGATACAACTTTTTAACTGAAGAATTGTTAGACTTTTATCACATAAAAAAATGAGTGAAGTTCGAAAAAGCCGATTTCTTCATGAACCATACAAGGAAACTTCCCATCAAACTTTTGATGTCGTGTAATTTTGATGAATACCATACCCCACAGTTGTAACACTGCAAATACTGTATTTTCCACCGTACACGTCACACCACCCTATAAGTTGCATCAGTCCAAATATGTCTAAAAAAGTTGAAAATACCCTAAATATGTCACTTCGCCATATAGGCCGCATCTATTATGCGTCAGCGCTGACGTTGTGATGAGTTCCACTGAAAGCAGCTCTACCTCCTTGGCCGCTGATTTCCACCAGCTGGCGGCCATCCATCTGATGAGGACCTTCCACTATTTAAGGTTGCAGTCTAGTGTGACTCATCGCTGGAGCATTGATTCCTGTTTATGGTATTTATGCTTTCAGCCTGTCTTGTGTTCAATATGAGAGAAACTTACCTCCTTTCTTGTGCCTACAGTCATCCCATCTCCTCGACTCCTGCTTGGTTCCGAGTTCCCGTGGTCCTGGTTCCAGTCCTCCGTGCCTTGCCTTCCAGTCAACACGCCTATCCAACCTGTGCCGACTATTCCCCTGGATTCTGTCTCTGGTGATCTCTGGTGGTTCTCGCCCACACCCAGCACCTCCATCTGTAAAGAAACACAAACAATCACAATAGAACCCTGCAAGTGGACTCCACTGATCCAACTCTCTTTCCCCCAGGATCTCCAAGAGATGAACCACTGTAAATAATTGCACTGTAAATAATAAACATCACTATTCTTTTTCTAACTGTATCTTGTCCTTTCTGGTCTCGTACAACTCTGGGTTCCCCACGTCGGGACAGACGTGTCGCGTTTGTTACGCGTCACCACTGACAATCCTGAAATGTGGGCCAAACCCAGAAATGTTTGCCGGTGTTGTGCCAAAAATCAATTGGCTGCAAAATGGCAGCCGCAAGAGCATGCACGAGAAGACTTTAACAAGAATTTAACAAGATTAGAACTTAAAAACAATTATTTGTTTGCTCAGAATTATAGTAAAGGTGTGTCTCAGTCTAACTTTTGCTTAATAAATGCACTTTGATGGTCAAATCAGCTGCATTTTCTAAAGCCAATTCATGTAAGCATGAACACGCAGAGGGCAACTCGCTGTCCATTTCTACAAATTTTATCAAGATAACCACCTAAAACAATTTTTTGTTTGCTCGAATTATAGTAAAATTGATGGTAAAATCAGCTGCATTTAATCAGATAGTGCAGTGCAATGAAGCTGATCTGGTTGCTCCAGTCAGATGACGGTGGCCTCTGCGGCAAGCCAATTTATCTATTACATGATACAACTGCATGCTATAATACATTGGTGCCATCTAGCAGCAGAAAAATGTCAGTGTTTAAAATTTTCAGTCAGAATGAATGAAAACGGTCATATCTCAGCCCAAATTTTGTTTATAAATATGGGAAAAAAATCAATAAATACGTTGCTTTGGCATATAAGTTGCAGGGCATGCAAATTATGCAAAAAAACATGACTTATAGGCCCCAAAATACCGTAACTTGGTTCAGAAAAATTGACATAATTTGCCTATCTGTGACTCAGATATATGCACAACATTCATACATTAGAGAATTTCCAGCATTTTGACTATGAAAAACATTTGGGAGGTGGCCATTTTAGAGTTTGTTGATTGTGGTTGAGACAAATTATGGATTTCTTTTCTATCAAAAAAAGTTAAATCAGGACCTCTGGATGTTCAAAAAACAAAAACAAACAAACAAACAAACAAACAAACAATAAATAAATAAATAAATAAATAAATAAATAAATAAATAAATAAATAAATAAATAAATAAATAAATAAATAAATAAATAAAATAAAAAATACGTTCAAAGGACCTGACTTAATTTTTTTTGGATTTTTCTACCTGGATTATTGAGTATGCATCAGGAGATTTCTTTTCAACTTCTGTCACTGAGCAACAGGGGCAACAATATTTTTTAAGTCAGTAACTAGCCTAGAACTAAGGTGGGGTTTATGATCTGCATGCAATAAACTAAAAGCATAAAAACCAGCTCAACATTATTATAGTGAACAAAGAAAGCAATGGTTCTGAGACTCATCTGCTTACATCCATGCTAAATGACTAAATAATCCTATTTTCCCATGTGAAACAGAAACCAATAATTGCCCATCAACTGTAGACATTATTGCAGCACACAAACACCAATGATGCTCAAATTAACATGCATTTAATTCATGATCACGCGAAGGTGGAATTTTGATATTCATGCCTACTATATCTCATTTACATGCCTTTATGTGAGCAAGTGCACGCTGAAAATGTGTTCTTTATTATGTAAAAATGATGGTCTGATGATCACCTACATTTTTTGCAGTTTGTGTGTGTTTCTCCACTAATGAAATGAGTGGGTCCTTACACATTACTTTGGCAGAGAAAGACTGCTTTATCCACTGTCTGGTACATTTTAAATTCAAGTGTATTTTTTAAATGATCTCCTACACATTGACCTGTAAGCTGCAAAGAGAAATATTTTATGAGTAGCTTTTCTCAGCATAATGTAGATAATGAGTGCATGTATTATGCAATGCAAAATAACAACCATGGGCTGACAAATATGATGAAATTATCATGGAATATCAGGTAATTTGCAAGTTTACTTCACCCCGTTTTTTGACAGGCTACAGTACAAACGAGCATCAGGAAGATGGTCTTTGGTTTGTGAGAAACAGTCAGTGGAAATGGATTTGTTAGGTCATGTTGGTTAATGCCAATTAGAAAAGTGTGTTCAACTTTCACAATATAGACCTAAAACTGTTGAATGTGAGGAACATTATGCTGTCATGATAGAAAAATATGTTTTCAAAATTCTTGTTTGGTAAGAATGATTTCATATGAGTTCATTATAATAGTATTTTATTTTTCACATTCATGAAAAATCATTTATTAAACAGTTTTCAGAAAGATTTCAAGCAATCACTGGATCAAATTTGGAATTCTTACCTGAAATGGTTGAGAATTTTCATTTCATGCCCACTTGCCATCTCTTTTCTATGAAAATATCTATGTATTTTTGTGTTTGGTTTCTTTTGTTTTTCTTTATCCTATGTGCTCAGCATTTATACTTTGCTTTTGTGTGATTTCTTTTTGCGTACTCATTCCCTAACCAAATTTTTTTAATTTCTGATGTAATATCCAATATACAATTGACTGATATTGTAATTTTAGAAAATGCAATTGGAGATTTTTTGATATATATAAAAGAAACCAAATATTTATTCATTCAAAACAGGACTCCAGCCAGCCATCTGGTGAAAAGGAGGAAACCAGACGAAGACCAGTGGTCGTTCCGTATGTTGCGGGAGTTTCAAAGACATTGAGACATTTATCCCAGTGGCTTTTAAACCCCAAAATAAATTTTGGCAAAGACTGGTTCATCCCAAAGATCCAGTCCCCCGGCACAAACAGAGTAATATTGTGTATGCTGTTCAGTGTCAGGAGGGCTGTGATCAGTCTTATATCGGGGAAACTAAACAGCCACTGGCCAAAAGGATGGCCCAGCACAGAAGATCAACATCATCAGGTCAGGACTCTGCGGTCTACACTCATCTCCAGGCCAGCGGTCACTCTTTCAGGGATGAAGATGTTCACATCCTTGATAGAGAGGAACGATGGTTTGAGAGAGGAGTAAAGGAGGCCATCTTTGTGAAAAGAAACCGTCCATCATTAAACAGAGGTGGAGGCCTCCATGTTCAACTGTCCCCCTCTTACAATGCTGTTATTGCTAATATCACTCAGCCCTCTGTGAATAGCAAACAACCATCAGGGTGCTAACAATCCATCGTTAGGCTGATGGTCCTCCTCGATCATGTGAGCAGCTGGTTTTGGTTGTCAGCAGCAAAGTTGATCCACTGTGAGAGGGTGCTATTTGTAGGACTGAGCTGAATACAGCATCTTAGACTAAAGAATTCTTTCGGATGAAAGGCAAAACGTTTCTACAATTTTTTGGTTTATTTCGTTTTGTTTTTTGAATGTCCAGAGGGCCAGACTGAACTTTTTTCAGATTTTTCTACATGGATTATTGAGTAGGCAGCATGGTGGCACAACTGGTAGAGCTGCTGCCTCTCAGCGAGCATGTCCCCGGTTCAAATCCAGGGCTGGGTGCCTTTCTGGGTGGAGTTTGTATGTTTTCTCCAGGTACTCCGGTTTCCTCCCACAGAACAAAAACACCGTGTGTTAGGCTGATTGGTAACTCTAAATTGTCTCTAGGTGTGAGTGAGAGAGTGAATGATTGTTTGTCTCGTTTGTCTCTATGTGGCCCTGTGATGGACTTGCGACCTGTCCAGTGTGTACTCTGCCCCTCACACAGTGATTGCTGGATATGGGCACCGGCGACCCCCGTGACCCAAAATGGAAGAAGTGGGTAAAAGATAATGGATGGATGGATTATCGAGCATGCATAAGGATATTTATTCACTCACTGTCATGGTTTAATCATAGGTTTTCATAGCATATATGTCAGTATAGAGTGCATGCCTTCCATTTTCATAGCTCTGTAATGGAACATTTTTACGTCACTGCCTCTAGCTTTCCTGTATGTTGGATGTTTAAAAACCTGATAAAAAACCTCTGTATTAACATGTTTTCTTTTTGAGTAAATTATGTAAACACATTTTCTCCCATTTACTTTTCATGCCTGTGCTTTTGCCCCTCCTCAAACCCACCCGTTCCCTTTTCATTGTCTATCCCCTCATCTTGGCCCATTGCAAATCTGGAGCATTGTGCAGCTTGAGCAGATATTTCTGAAGCCAAGTAACACATATGTTCATGTTTCGAGCACCCATGACTGTGACGGACATAAATATAATGTTATCAGACACTGTCAGACATGCTGGCTCTCTGCTGTTGTTCATCTGAAGGCTTTTTAAGATGTCGGGTCCATGTGTAGTGGCTCTCACCGTTATTTTGCAGGTGTTAATACACTACTGCACATAAGCTGCAAACACACTTCAAATCTAAATCCAAGGTGTTTAGCTCATAACCTTCCCCAGAGTGATTTTCAAAGAGCAGCATGGAGAGATTGTCATCGTGTTGCTGTGGTGATCTTTGAATTCATTTTAAAGTTTCATCTACTGAATATGCAACTTTGTATATGACATTTTACATTTTTAAACAGTAAGATTCTATACCATGTATGGTTAATGAAGATTCAAAGATACATACTAAATTATCAAAAAAGTCAAAAGTCAACTTTATTGTCAGAACTGCAATATGTACAGGACATACACAGGATTGAAATTGTGTTTCTCTCAGTCCCTCGGTGCAACAGTAACCATCTAAACACTAAACACTAAAACATTTAATAAACATAAGCATAAAATAGTAAAAGTGTAACACTGTCCTGAGTTTTTTCATAGTAGTATAAAAGTATGAAAATTTACACCAACACTGAAACACCAAACACCCCTAAAACACCAAACACCCAATGAACATAAGCATAAAATGAAATAATAAAAGTGTAATACTGTCCTGAGTTTTTTCATAGTAGTATAAAAAGTATAAAAAGTATATCTATAAAATAAACTGAAGGTTCTAGCATTGACATTTGCAAAGAGTGGCACAGCAGCATATGAGTTAATGTACACAGTATATGTATGAGGTAGTTGATGTTGGTATAGAGGCAAAGTGGCATATGCAGTAAGGCACATAAGGCACATTTGGCATCCTTAGATAAGGCTAGTCAGAGAATACTGTATATGTATCAGCAGTAGTGTAGATATAAAAGTAGTGTAAATGTAAACAGTAGTAATAAATGTAAAACAGTAGTAATAAATGTAAACCGTATTAATAAATGTAAACAGTGAATGTAAACAGTTGTATGTAAACAGTGAATGTAAACAGTAGTATGACTATAGGCAGTGATGTAATACAGACATTAGTGCAAATATGAGAAGTAGGGATGTGCCGATCAGGTTTTTTGAAACCGATACCGATACCAATCACCTATGTGTGACGATCACCGATACCGATCACAATTACCGATCGCTTATATGTGTGCCGATCACATATACCGATCACCGATCACCGATCAGATGGATTGCCTGTAACTTATGAGTGCTGCTTCTGGCTACAAGATCTGAAAACTTTTCAGATCTTGTAGCCAGAAGCAGCACTCATGTTCTTTTCAGAACCATAAAATCACCATAATTCAGACAAAAACATATTTTTACTCATTTATTTCAGAGAACAAAGTAAATAAAAGTAATTATCAACTGCATTATCAAAGAAAAATGTTTACCTTACTAACTTTCAATAAATAAATAAAAGTTTTTTTATAGTTTTTTTTTTAAAAACACATCTATTACTTCATATAAAAAACTAAAATACCCCATTTACTACTTAAAGCTGCACTGTTGGCTGTTTTTACAAATGGCTTTATAAATACGTAAAGTATCATTATTCTTATTTTTTTTTAAATAATTTCGTGCTTTTTTGAACAACTTCCTGCGGGAACCAGGAACCGTGGCGGTAATGCGCTTAATGAGTTCGCCAACCGCCATTAAACTCTATAGAAGAAGAAGAAGAAGAAGAAGAAGAAGAAGAACCAGGAACCGAAATACCGCCTCCGCCATTTTACATTCATTAGTTCCAGACTCGGCAGTCGGCTTTTGGAGGACTGTTTCTCCCATAAGAGGATGCCTCATACGGATAAATTAACTGGAAACACTCCCTGAACTCTGTGAATGTCTCAGGACTAGAGCAGCAGCCGCGATCGCTCCGCCGAGCGCTCCCACAGCACCGCGCGAGACCAGCAGCTCATGGTATGAGCTAAGGCTAACATGCTAAACCAGAGCTGCAGATTCGACAGCCGGCTTTGTGCGATCAGAGGTTCCTGGAGCTCGCCTCGATGTCGGACTGGAAGCAGAAGATATCGGGGGACACCCAGCTAACTTGGAATAACAAAGCCGACAGCCTTTTTGAAGCCGCAGCTAAACTGGACTGCCCGTAACTGCGCAGCGGAGCGGACTCGGTGGGGCTACTCGGTGGGGCTACATGCTAACAGGTGTTGCTTATGGCGGCGCTGGCAGACGGCTTTTGGTAAGTTATTAAAACGTATTAAAACATTTTAATGACGAATTAGGTTTGTTGTGTTGAAGGACTTCGTTGAACTTCCTCCACGAGGTACTTTTTCGTCGCACGTTTTGCAGTTAGCAAACTTCGCATCACAGGCTCTGTGATCGGTAATTGAAGGCAAAAGCCGATCACATACGCTTTAATGATTATCGACCGATTATGATCGGTGACCGATCGATCGGCACATCCCTAATGAGAAATAGTGCAAACTGAATGAGCACATGACCGAGAGTTTAGTGAATAACCCGTTTGATGACACAGAGTCCAGTGTTAAAAACTTTGTGTTGAGTGGTAATGTGTGAGAAAGTTTTTTGTGTTAAGGCAGTTCAAATGGGAGGGGAGGCAGAGCAGGCAGAGTGTTTAGCATTCTGACTGCCTGATGAACAGAGCTGTCTCTCAGTCTACTGGTACGAGCCTGGAGACTCCTCAGTCTCCTCCCTGATGGCAGCAGTCTAAAGCGGCTGTGTAGTGGGTGTGTGGGATCACCTGCCATGCAGAGGGCTTTCCGAGTGAGGCGTTTGCTGTGTAAGTCCTGCAGTGAGGGCAAGGAGGTGCCGACGATCTTCTCAGCTGCTCTCACGATGCGCTGGAGGCTCTTGCGGCATGATGCAGTACATGCACCAAACCACACCGTGATGCAGCTGGTCAGGACACTTTCTATGGCACCCCTGTAGAAGGTGCACATGATGGGGGTTGAAGCTCCAGCCCTTTTCAGCTTGCGGAGAAAGTAGAGGCGCTGGTGAGCCTTCTTGGCCAGTGCTGCAGTGTTCCTGCTCCAGGACAGGTCCTTTGAGACGTGCACTCCCAGGAACTTGGTGCTGTCCACTCTCTCCACTGCGGTGCTGTTGATGGTCAGAGGGGCATGTTGTGCATCCCTCTTCCTGAAGTCCACGACAATCTCCTTTGTCTTCTCCACGTTGAGAGTGAGATTGTTGTGTCCGCACCACAAGGCCAAGCGGCTCACCTCGTTCCTGTAGTCCGTCTCATCGTTGTTGCTGATGAGACCTACCACTGTTGTGTCGTCCGCAAACTTGATGAAGTGGTTGGAGCTGTACGATGTACGAAATTAGCTGTACGATGTACGAAATTATCTAAACCCATACTGGCAAATATTTTCTTTATTCTGATAATAAACTTCATTACATGCCAGCATCCTCTATGTGTTTTTCAAAATTTTTTTTTTTACTGTGTACCGATAATTATGTTTTCTTATCGTTCTTAATCATGACTGTCACATCCTGATTGCTCTTATCCCACTTATAAAAATGAATCAGCATGTTATGTGTTTTATTGCTTTAGATCTGGACACCATAAACATATTTTTACAGAAGTTACAAACAAAATCAACAACAACAACAACAACAACATGCTCAAACACTCACATAGAACACTAGCGATCCAACTTTGTCACTTTCAGAATGTGCCCGCTTCAAGTTCGAGGGCAGTGTGGTGTGTTTTGTTGTGTTGGTGGAGGTCCAAAGCTGCTCTTGAAAATTAAACTGTGGCTAAGCCTCACAGTCAACATTGGCTTAGCTAGTGCCATTGGCAAATCAGATCGGATGTGCAAAAGTCACCTTGACAGGTACTGTCACTGTTAGACAGCAGTTCCATCCAAATAGTGGGTGTTAAGCATGTTAAAGGACATCACACACTCTGTCCAGAGAAGAAACTGCACACAAAGTCAAAATTAACAGTAAACACCTGCTACTCCAACAATACAGGTACTGGTAATTACATTATATACCGAGTAGATGTTTAGCATTTGTTGTAAACTGGATTTGATTCACACTCAAACTACTGTATATGTCATCTCCACACCGTCTGACCCGACATGCATCCATTTTCCTAACCGTTATATCAAGCTGACAGATTTAGTAACTCCAGTTAACAGCATTTTACATTGTAATATGCATTTTATTCTTCCTTGTGAAAGTTCCCTGTCACATTATGTAGTATTAAACAGGCATAACAAACTGTGACAATGCCTGTGATGAATGGTACTCGAGTCACAATCTGAACTTTCATTGTTTACAATTACTCTGAAGGAATTTCAGGGCATAAATCATAACCCGTGTGTGCGAGCTGACAGAATCAAGTGGTAAGCGAGTGAGACGAGACATTTGTTGACTGCATCATTAGAAACAGCCAAATGTGGTGGATATGCTCCCAGTATATTTGGATCATGATCCCTTTTTTTGTTGTTTTTAAGGTTATTGCTTTTCCACCACAACAATTCAAAAATTTACAACGTTGGTGAACGTTCAACCACCATTGGCCAAGGTTTGACACAAAGTACAAACACATTTGATTTGATACTCCAACTAAATTATTCAATCTGTTTTGATGCCTGCTAAACAGTGGTTTTTTTTGCATGTTTTTACAATCTGTGATTTTGGAATTCTTGTGTCCTCACTCAGCTGTGGTTCATTACAGACCAAGACAGTGCATATTATGTCTTTAACCTACACATATTGCTCATTCTAAGCCTGAAAATAGCACTGAGTTCCCCTCTGAGTCTTATTGAACTTCTGTTTGGCAGGGGAACTATTGATTTCATTAAGAAGACGTGTGGAGCACATTACAGAATGATGACTGCTTCATGGGAGGTCAACAAGAAATCAATATGAAATTATATTACAGCTTCGACCGGCTGGGATAAGTCCAGCTACCACACACTACTGCCAACGCTGGGCTGGAAAAGGAGGGAAATATTTCTCCTGCAGGCATTTCTTGTGGGAACAATACATAGTAAAGTTTTAAAAATGGACTGAGGATTAACTGTGGCCTTGTCTGTCAACACAAGTCTGAAGAAGCTGAAGTGGACTTGGAGACCAAAGACACTATGGTCTTTGAGAATTTTTCCCCTTTTCGTTTTACTCTATAGTCAAAAGAAAGAAGAGGTTATGGGGTAAATTTTAATGACAGAAACACATGTCCACATAACGTCTTAACTCCATTTTTTTGCATATAGGTGAATGTTTAACACATTGATCATAGGTTTAACATAAAATGTCATTGGATGATAAAACAAAGCCTTTATATACAATATTCACCCAATAAACTTGTTTTTCTACGTTGATTGTTCAAATGTTATTAGTATAATTTCCAACATTTTGTTCCTCTGACAACAAAAATACGGTAATCAACATTTATCTTTTTATTTAGAGCCATAAAATCCATTTGAGAAGTTTATTATATGTTCATTGTGTTCAACTATGATTTATCCTTACCTTTGTGCAGCAACTGGTAAAAAAGTGTTAGCAATAAATCGTATCTAAATTGCTAAATTGCCAACAATGACACTCAAGACCAACAACCACACATGCTCACTAACTTTTAAAGTCAGTTTAGTATTTCCAGTTAAAATGTGTACTTGAGAAAACAAGAATACCTTTAAAAAACACAAACATGAATGGGGAGATATACAGTAGTTCTTAAACATATTACTGTATCATATAACCCTTGTTGCAGTCAGTATACAACATACTCAGATGAACTTTTCTGTGTCTAAAATATGGCATGTACAAAGTATCACCTACGTGCATAAAGTGTGTGTCTACCCAGTACCCATTGTAGAGTAAACATAAACCAGTCTACAATGCTATATAATCTCTGAACAATAAAAGTGTATGTACATCCCTTAAGTGGCTCATGTAATTGATGAGAGCAAAAGGAGGAAGTCAAGTGACATAATTATAGCGCAACACAATCTAAGCGGGGCAGAGGTCACAGTCAAAACATTGGAGTTCATGACACAGTTTGTTTGTACATTTTACTTTTAACTCAGTGGTCATATTGGTTTCTTTAAATCGTGGTCACACATTATTTTGATTAACATCCTTATTTTTAAAGTAGCAAATAATCTGTAGTGCATGCTCTGCAAGAAGTTGGGTAAGAATCTTATGTAAAAGTTAGAAAAACTGAAGATAATCAGGAGTAACATATTTAGTCAGTTGTATAGAAAGCCAGTGGCCTTCTTTTCTCAGGATCACTGGTCATACTGGAGTACATGTGATGTGGTGGGAAGGTGATGAGGGTCATTTTTTACCTTTCCCAGGAAAGGTAAAAAAAAGAAAAGAAAGAGCAGAGCGAGTGACAAGTTAATTGGCAGGATCAGTGGATGTCAGGGTCTGGTCCTGATGTCGAAGCCAAACGGGTGGGATGGAATGTCCGCTAATCCTACTTTGTGCTCCCCCCACTGTGGGACTGACTCCTTGGGGAGGAAGGAACTGTTCAAGTGTACCTCAAAAATCTGATTGTTCCAGCTTCAATCCCAGTCTCACAAAGGATGTTTTTTTTTAATTATCTTTTGAAATAGCCTTTGACATTAACTACTGAAATTACCGTCATAAAAAAAGAAAATAATTTGCAAGCCTGGGATCTTTGTGTCACTCTTTTCTGTTAGAGTACTATTAATAATAATAATAATAATAATGAATTTAATTTATAACGCACTTTTCATTAATGAAAATCTCAAAGTGCTACAAAGTGCAACAGAATTTAAACGTCAATAAAACAAGTAATAAAACAAGTAAAATCAATAACAGTATCAACTAAGATCAAAGGTAGAATCATGAGGAGGCAGAGTATGCTCGGTTGAAAAGAAAGGTCTTCAAGCCACTCTTAAAGTCAACCAGTGACTGTGGGGCTCTCAGGCAGTCAGGAAGAGAGTTCCACAGGCGGGGGGCAGCCACACTGAAAGCCCGGTCTCCCATGGTCCTTAATTTGGTTCTCGGAATGTGAAGGAGATTACTGTTCTGTGATGAAGGAATTTTCAACGGTGTTCAATGAGCCAGACGTGTCTTAAAATGATAAAGATTTATTGACAGGCTCAGATTAACAGAATAATCAGAGTTTAACAGGAAATAGAACAATTCATTGTGCACAACAAGTTGTGAGCATATCAGACCTGTCCCACCGAAGGTCCCCCGAGAATGCTGAATTTCCCTAGTTGTTGTGTGATAATATGCAGCTTCTTCTGGTGTGTGATTGGCTGTTCTACTGATAAAATCCTGGTTGCCGGGACAACGGTTATGAGCGGCCCCCAGGGTCTCATATTGCCCTGTTTAGATTCCTTATATTATTGTGTGTGTGTGGCTTCTCTTTTGTCTTTAAGACATAAAGAGTTTATTGTATATATGTTTATATATGTCTGTACCATGGACTTTTATGTGTATGCACCAGTTTGTCTGTATTAGAATGTCACTATGTGTGTGTTTTATATTTTTTAGATGTTCTGTGGCTCAGTTTGATTTCTGGGCTTGTCCCCAGGAATGTAGACATCCCTGTTTGGCCTACCCTGTGTGTGCTGCTTCCAAGCTGCACAGTAAACATGCTTGCACAAACATTTGTTAATACATTGATAATACTTTGTTTACAGAACACTTGTATATTGGTTTCAATCAGAATATCGTATTAAACGGTATCTAATCCTTCAGTGAACACAGAGATCGGGTGGATGAGTATGGAATAAGAATGTCCTTTAGATAATCTGGTGAAGTTCCGTGTAAGCATTGATGTGTAATGAGAGCAGTTTTGTACTGAATTCTGTAGGTGACAGGAAGCCAATGGAGGTTATGTAGAATGGGCGTAATATGTTCAAATTTACGAACTCTCAACAAGATCCTAGCTGCACTGTTTTGAATATATTGAAGCTTCTGAAGGTATTTGCCAGGGATTCCAATAAACAGGGAGTTGCAGTAGTCGAGCCTGGAGGAGACAAAAGCATGGACGAGCTTCTCAGCATCGGAAAAAGCTAGGGATGGGCGAAGTCTGGAGATGTTTCGAAGATGGAAGAAACAAGTTTTAAACAGAAGCTTAATGTGATTTTCAAATGTAAGATGAGTCCATTTTTATTCCAAGATTTGTAACAGAGGTGGAGAGGGGGATGTCTTGTCCAAAAAAGGGAATTGTTGTTATAGGAGATGTTTGTACCTGGTGAGGGGTGCCAATCAGTATGGCCTCAGTCTTGAAGCAGTTTAATTGAAGAAAGTTCGGATTCATCCATGCCCTTATGTCCTTCAGGCAGGCAGAAAGGGCAGTGAGTGAAGATGGAGATGACAAGGCGGAAGATGAGTATGCTCCAGTCCTGATGTAAAGCTATGTATCGTCGGCATAACAGTGAAAAGAAATGTTGAACTGATTAATAATTTGACCTAAAGGCAGCATGTAAAGGGAAAACAGCAGGGGCCCCAGAACCGACCCCTGAGGGACACCACAGGAGACACAAACTGTCTGGGACGTGGCGTTGCCAAGACTAACACATTCCAGCCTATTGGAGAGGAAAGATTTGAACCAGTCCAGGACAGTGTCACAGAGACCGACCTCCACATGAAGACGGTGGAGGAGGATACTATGGTCCACAGTGTCGAAGGCTGCAGTGAGGTCAAGGAGGACAAGGATGGAGGGAGAGCCAGTGTCAGCAGCCATGAGGACATCATTGGTAACTCTCAGCAATGCAGTCTCAGTACTGTGAGCTGCCCTGAATCCAGACTGGAACTTCTCATACAGGGAGTGTTGTTGTAGGTGGTCCTGCAGCTGAGCAGCAACAGCTTTCTCCAGCACTTTAGACAGAAAAGGGAGGTGTGAAATTGGGCGGTAATTAGACAAAATGTCGGGATCCAAATTAGATTTTTTCAGAAGAGGCCTAATGATGGCAGTTTTTAGAGGCAGTGGAACATGACCAGATTGTAGAGACTGATTTATTATTTGAGTGATTAATGGGCTTATTGCAGAGTGATTGGTTTTTATGAGAGACGAGGGGAAAGGATCCAGGGCGCAGGATGAAGGCTTCATTTTCTTGATGATGGACTCCACCTCACTCTGAACAACTTCATCAAAGCTGCTCAGGGTCCCAGAATGCAGACGGGTAGATGGCACACTGAGAACAGGGAGGTTGTGGAGCTGAGATCTGATAGTGTCAACTTTGTTTTTAAATGACGAAAGGAACAGGTCGCATTTTTGAGCAGAGTCCTCAGGAGTTTGTTTAATGGGATTAAGCAGACGAGTTATTGTGGAGAAGAGCTGTTTAGAGTTTCCAGGGCAGGTGTTGATGATGTTAGAATAATATTTGGAGCGTGCTTCTTTAAGAGAATAGGCGTACGCTTTCTGATGTTCTTTATATGCCTGCTTATGTTCATTCATTCATTCATTCAACCTTTATTTATACAGGCTATCCTCGTTGAGCCACGGGGACTCATTCACAAGAGAGACCTTTCTCA
>JBBPBX010007549.1:7729-64918 GCA_038048925.1 Garcialebias charrua | reverse complement strand
AATTACCTGTCATTCTGCCCGTTTCTACTTCCTGTCCTCTCAGACCAGCTGGTTGAAGCAGATGTTTGTTCATCCTGAGCTGGTTCTCCTGTTAAAGGGAGTATTTTTTCTTTCCACTGTCTCCTTTGTGTTTGTTCAGGATGGCAGACTGAAGTGAAGCCTGAGTCTGCTGCTTCCTTCCTTGGAGAACATTTGCTGATTGTTTTCTTGATGAATGACTCTGTTCAGCCCTGACACGACTTCTGTTGTGACTTGGTGCTTCTGAACTGAAGATGCATCAGACAAGAAGTTCTTCTTCTTTGTTTCACATCAGATCTGTTGCTTTACCGCAGACCTGGGCATGTACGGCCCCAGGGCCACATGCGGCCCTTTGGTTGATTCTGACCGGCCCTCGTAAGGGGAGTTGCAACAAAAACATAGTTTCTAATTTTACCTCATTTGTGGACTGCATTGCTTTAATTTTGATGTTTTTTTAATTCACGTACAAAATGATGCAATATGTAAATCAAGACATGCGCAATGTGCATGATTGAATTGTTGTCACGAGCAAGTCACAAGACAACGTTAGCTCTCAAAAATGTCCACTCATGCTTTATTTTATTATTATTTTCATGGTAAAGTTTACCGCCTCCTTCAGACTGAATCCCACCTCTACATTTCCAGAAAGGAAGTTTCACTTGTTTGAGATGTAAATTTGTCGCTCTGCGCTCGACTCCTTCTCCAGGAACTTCTCCAGGACCTGATGTGACACAAACTGAATTACAAACTGAAAATGAAGTTGGAACTAATTTAACTCAATTCAGCTTCAACGGGTGCAGTTTGCAGTGTGGACGTTCAGTTTGTGATGGCCCAAGTTTCTGCTCATGCTCCAGACAAGAAGTCGTTGTTCTGCTCTTTACAGCTGAAGTTCTGTGGATCTGATCCAGATCTGTGGATCTGATCCAGATCTGTGGATCTGATCCAGATCTGTGGATCTGATCCAGATCTGTGGATCTGATCCAGGTCTGTGGATCTGATCCAGGTCTGTGGATCTGATCCAGATCTGTGGATCTGATCCAGGTCTGTGGATCTGATCCAGGTCTGTGGATCTGATCCAGATCTGTGGATCTGATCCAGGTCTGTGGATCTGATCCAGGTCTGTGGATCTGATCCAGGTCTGTGGATCTGATCCAGGTCTGTGGATCTGATCCAGGTCTGTGGATCTGATCCAGGTCTGTGGATCTGATCCAGGTCTGTGGATCTGATCCAGGTCTGTGGATCTGATCCAGGTCTGTGGATCTGATCCAGGTCTGTGGATCTGATCCAGGTCTGTGGATCTGATCCAGGTCTGTGGATCTGATCCAGGTCTGTGGATCTGATCCAGGTCTGTGGATCTGATCCAGGTCTGTGGATCCGATCCAGGTCTGTGGATCCGATCCAGGTCTGTGGATCCGATCCAGGTCTGTGGATCCGATCCAGGTCTGCGGATCCGATCCAGGTCTGCGGATCCGATCCAGGTCTGCGGATCCGATCCAGGTCTGTGGCCTAACAGAAAATGCTCTAGAGCTCAGCCGTCGGCCTTTACAAAGAAAACGTCTGTTTTAACGTTTCGGTAAATCATAGCTTTTTACTAGATTAGAGAAAATGTATTTATAAAAAATCAGAACTTAAAATAATTTGGAAAATATTTGTGCAGCTCGGCGCTGAAGGTCCGGATCAGTCCGTCTGGAGATGCTCGTTGTACCGACGGTCCACCTGGATCCTGGAGCCGCTAAAGCCTGGACTCCAGAGACGGTCACAGAGACACGACGAGGCCTCGTGCACGCCGCCGCAGCGCCCGGGCCTCGTCTCGTGCACGCTGGTTGCACGTGCACGGCCCGTTTCCTCATAGGGTTTGTGTGTTTTCAGGACCACGTGGGTTTGTTTCCTGCTCCTCGGCTCTGGAGCTGGTTTTCCGGTGAAACGAGGTGAGTCTACGGGTCTGGGTCAACTTGTTCGACCAGAACTTTGTTTCCTGAATCGACAGTTTAACTTTGTTGAGTTCAGGTTAAAGGATTTATAATGAAACACTTTTAAAACGGTTTCAGGTCCAGTTGGTTCGGACTACAGCTTTGGTTCCCCGTTCGGTGACCCCGGTGACGGTTTTGGTTCTGGGTCTGCTTACAGCAGCAGCGGAGCAGCCTCTGGATTTGGTTCTGGTTTTGATGCAGACCTCCTGGACCCTATGGATGGAGGAATAGCCCAGATGATTGCCGACCTGTTGCGTTTCAGTCCCAGAGGTCCTTCCCCTCGCTTCCCTTGGACCTTCGACTACGTTCCTGTGGGCTCGGTCGAAGGCCGTCTGATATACCCGTCCTCCCACATTGTGCACTCCAGAAGCGGCTACCAGCGAGCGCGAGACTTCCGCTCCAATTCCAAATACACCCAGGACACTCTGGACCACATTCCTCTTCCTGGGAGCGACCTGGAGAGTGGGTCCAGTGGTCACTAACTGTAAGATCTCCTGGTTTCTGGAAGAACCAGCCTGGATCCTGTTTCCTGCAGCTGCGTCAGACTTTAAAGAAACTGTTTAAACAAAATAAATAAACTGCTGCGTTCTTGTTTTCTCGTTCCTTTTGTCCTTCAGGCTGAATATGGTAGCATATTTAAACTAAATCAGTCAGTTTCCATGCTGACCACCAGAGGGCAGTAAAGAGCTTTAAGGTTGATTGAAGCCAAATGTAAGGTGTCAAAATCAAAGAAATTAAAATTCACTTTTTTCCTAAGAAAGTTCAGACTAAGAACATTTGTTCTGAAAGAACTGACCGCAAGTACGCTTTAGCTAAAAATTAGCACCAGATGGCGCCATACATCTTCATCAAGCGACTGTAGTTACCACTTGTTTTTTTTTTTTTCATTCAAACTTTAAACATAAGTCACACTGACACTTCTAAATGAGTCTTCAAGGATCAAAGTTGGCCAGAGGCAAATCCAGAGTCCTGAAATGATGAAAGAATGTTTATTCAGCTGGGCACCTCTTAAAAGTCAGTGGAATTCCTCAGTAGGTTTGGGAGGAAGGTGTCAGGTTTAAAACTTCTCAGGCGTGCTGAGATAGGCTCCAACGTCAGAAAAACCCGATTTGTTTTTGGGAACAGCGTCTGACATGATTTTGTAACCATGCATAAAATTGCCCAACATAAATATCTTGCAGTGGCGACTCCAGAGATATTTTTCTGCAGATGCTAAGGGGGGCTAAACATTTTACTGAGGATGCTATGAAGGATAATTTGTTCTTTCAATTCTCAAGGTCAATGTGTGTCATTCACATCACATGTGGTATATAAGGTGGAACGAAACTATGGACAGGGTCCTAGTTGCATCCAACAAAAATACAAATTGTAAAGAAACAGTAAAGATCCGAGACATGAAATAAGAAATACACTCAACTAAAAATGCACTAAGCACTACTAGTACGAAACAATGCGCCAAACAGCAGCACGAACATGAGTCGGTGTGAGCAGATGAGGACGAATGAACACGGCAACATGAAATAAATCGGCAGCATGAGATCAGCAGCACATAACCAAATGGTATTACAGTGATTTGTTTTCACAGTGATAATTCAGACTAGGGGTACATGAGTCTAACAACCTTGGGGTAGAAGCTTGTAGCCATAACGAAGAGTGAGATGGAGGAAGAAGGACACTTTTTCCATCTCAGCCCCACTACATTTGTTTTATTTATATTTCATTAATGTTTGGCACCCACTGGTCAGTTTACTGACCAACAACAACTTAATCAATATATTCTACAAAGTACTTCAGTGACTGATTCTGATTAGTAAAGGGTGAATATGTTATTAGGGAGTTCTATACCAGAACAAACTAATAATCATCCGAATAAAGTTGTCTGATTTTTGTAATAAAACTTAAAACTAAAAATCAACAATAATAAACGAGCAATAATAAATCAGTCAAGGCTTAATTCTCTTGTCTAAGGCAAATTAACTCTTTGAGCAGGAATAATTTCAGTTTTCTACGCACATGAATTTAAATGCAGTGAGGCTATTTTAATAAAGTTTATTTTGGATTTTGGTTAAAATTATTTAATGTGACCAGATAAGTGATTTATTATCCCTGCAAGCCAGGAAATGATTTGCCAAGTTGTATTAGCTAAAAATGGCATAACCAGAGGCATCCTGTCACCAGTTTGGGCAGCACGGTGGCACAACTGGTAGAGCTGCTGCCTCTCGGCGAGCAGGTCCCCGGTTCAAATCCCGGTCCGGGGGCCTTTCTGGGTGGAGTTTGCATGTTCTCTCCGTGCATGCGTGGGTTTTCTCCGGGTACTCCGGTTTCCTCCCACAGTCCAAAAACATGCATGTTAGGCTGATTGGTGACTCTAAATTGACCCTGGGTGTGAGTGAGACAGGTCCCTCTTGTAAATTGAGTCCCCGTGACTCAACGAGGCTAGCCTGTATAAATAAAGGTTGAATGAAAAGTTTCTGCTCCTTACTGGGTCAGTGTTGAGAGCACTCGTCTTTGTGGGCTTCAGCTGATGGATCAGATTGTTGTTTTTTTACTCGATATAATCACAAGATTTATTTTTGGTTGTGTTTTGTGAGGAAAATATCACAACCGCATGTTAAAGAATATTAACTCGGATGAAAAAGAAAATCTATTTTCTTGGGGGTACTGAGACTTTTTGTGAGTCTGTGAGCTGGTGTGGCCAGAGAGGCAGTGGAGTGCTGCTGTGGAACAATTACATCCAGGCCCAGATTGGGTGTACCGGTCGGGAGCTACGAGCTGGGCTAGCATCGGAGCTACGTGCTATGCTAACTGAACTAGCATCCGAGCTGCTGTGACCGGAGGAGGCCGAGCACCGTGCGCAAATCTGAAGACCGCCACCTAGAGCTTCGAGCTGGGCTGAGCACCGTGTCGTGTGCGAGCCGGAGGACCGCCGCCTGGAGTTTCGAGCTGGGTCGAGCACCACCGCCGCCTGGAGCTTCAAGCTGGGCCAAGCACTGTGCGCGAACAGGACCGCAGTCTGGAGCTGGGCTAGCATCAGAGCTGCACCTGGAGCTACGTGCTGTGCTAACTGGGCTAACATCGGAGCTGCTGCGACCGGAGGAGGCCGAGCACCGTGTGCAAAACGGAGGACCGCCGCCTAAGCCAGGCTAGTGAGCAAACCTCTTCAGATATCAGATCTGATTGCTGCAGACTGCTGAGACCGTGAGTTCTGATCTGATAACTGCTGATCTGGGTGCTAGGCCACAGCCACCATCGTTAGGCCTGTGAGCCTCGTGGAAGGGCCACGTGGTTCAGTAAACAAACCAGAGACCTGCTACCACAAGTCTACAAACTCTGTAAGTATGACGAGAGGTAATAGGACCAAAGTCACCAGACTCGAAGGGAAACAACTCAACAGAAATGCAAGACTTTAAACTATCACTCACTTTATGGGTGAACAAAAAGAAAAATTATCAGCAAAAATGGATTCCCAGGCTACTCTGGTTGATGAAATAAGACAACTGAAAGATCTGATAATTAGCAAAGACAATAAAATTGCTGAACTAGAACGAAAAATAGATGACTTAGAACAATACATAAAGCAAGACAACTTGGTGATCTTAGGACTCGATGTTAGTAAGTGTCGGACATATAAAAGAGCTCTTACTAACAATGACCAAACTGAGAATGAAACTCAGGAAGAACAAGAGACTCTGGAGGAGCATGTAGTTACTTTTTTACAGGACATGAACATTAACATAGACTATGGGGACATTTCGTTCTGTCACACCCTGCCCAGTAAATCACCACGATTCAAACCGTCAGTAGTCAAGTTCATTAGCAGGAATATAAAAAACTATGTTTTGCATTAAAAAAAATCTGCAGGGATCAAACGTTTACATAAATGAACATCTAACCAAAAAAAAATGGAAACATTGCACATCAAGCAAGGTTGTTAAAAAACAGAACAAAAAAGCATCAACATGGACAAAAAATGGAAACATCTTTATCAAAATAAATGAAGGGTCTCAGCCTAAAATGATAAAAGAGCTGAAAGATCTGGATGAACTCAGGAGATGAAAAATTACAAATCAATGAAACAACTCACACCAAAATGGATAATATACAGTGAAATGAACAAATACATTAGAACATGACAACATTTTATATCCTTTATGTATTTTATATTTCAATTTGTCGCTGATAATGTTTGCTCTGTATTCACTGTGTTGGTTTGTTAAGTGTCCTTGGGTGTCATGAAAGGCGCTTTTAAATAAAATTATTATTATAACATACGAAGACTCAGAACCTAAAATATATAATGTTGAAAATGTGATTGATGCAATTTTTTTCCCTGTAATAAAAGATAGCGAATATTATAATGAAGAGCAGTTTAATGACATCAATATATCAAATGGAGTTCTCTCTATTATTCACTTTAATAGCAGAAGTATAAATGCAAACATATCCAAAATAACAGATTACTTAAAACAGTTAAATAGAACTTTTACGATAATAGCGCTGTCAGAGACATGGCTCAATGATGATAACACAAGTAATATTCACATCGAGGGGTATGAATTATATCATATGAACAGAAATAATAATGGTGGAGTCGCTCTATTTGTCAATAATGAAATAAAATGTAAATTAAATAGTGAAATGTCAATAATAGTTGATAATATTATGGAAATAACAATAGAAATAATAAACAAAAACGATAAAAACATAATAAGTTGTGTATATAGATCACCAGGAGCAAATATAGAAATATTCACGGATAAAATCTTGGAGCTAATGGAGAAGAGTTTTCAAATTCACGATCTTTTTTATTGAGTTTTTCATTTTTTTTCTTCAAACAACAACAAACAAAAACAACAACAACAAAAAAACACAACAATCGATCTAAGTTACAACATGTAGAAAATAATCCCTACCCAATCACTGCCAAAAGAAAAGGAAAAAAATAAATAAAAGGTAAAATAGCCAAGAGACTGCATTAACCTGAATGAGTTGTGTTGTCAAAGAGACTGGAACAGATTCAGGAAAGGTCCCCAGACATTCTCAAATTTACCCTCTTTCTGTTGGAGTGTGAATCTGATTTTCTCCAGCTTTAAACAGGACATGATGTCAGCCAACCACTGAGCGTGAGTGGGTGGAAACGGTTCTTTCCACCTAAGCAAAATAGCTCGTCTGGCCAGGAGAGAGGTGAACGATATTACATGTTGTTGGTTTTTATTTAGGTTTGTCATGCCCTCTACAAGACCAAACAGAGCAATCAGTGGGTCAGGGTTCAGGCGTGTATCTAGTACATGTGATAAAGTCTGAAAGATTTCCCGCCAATATTTGTTCAGAGATGGGCAAAACCAAAACATATGGGAGAGAGAGGCTTCAGCATGTTTGCATCTCACACAGTATGGGCTGACATCAGGATACATAGAGGACAATTTCAGTTTAGAGATGTGAGCTCTGTGCACCACTTTAAATTGTATTAGACAATGTCTAGCACAGAGAGAACTGGAGCTCACCAGTTTGAGTATGGAGGTCCAAGAGTCCTCTGAAATAGAGGAGCCGAGATCCTCTTCCCAAGCAGCTTTGATTTTATCTGAGGAAGCACGCTTCAAATCCAATAGTTTACTGTAAATGAATGAAATGGACTGTTTTTTATTTGGGTCTAGAGAAAGAATAGTGTCAACAATACTGCTATCAGTTGAAATGGAGAGGCTGGACAAATGAAGAGTAATAAAGTGCCGTATTTGGAGATACCTAAAAAAATTGGACTGGGGAAGACTAAATTTTTCACATAGTTGTTGAAATGAAGCTAAAGTGTTATTGAGAAACAAGTCATTGAAGCGTACTATACCCCTTCTTTGCCATTCTTTAAAAACAGAGTCCTGAGATGAGGGTTTGAAAAGTTGGTTAGACATGATAGGGCTATAGAGAGAGAAACTAGAGAAATTGAAACATTTACGAAATTGTGCCCAGATTTTTAGTGAGTGTTTTATAACTGGATTTATAACAGTTGTAAGTGGTGGAAGCGGGAGTGAGGATCCCAAGAAAGCCACGGAGGACCATTTCCCAGAACACTGTGACTCCATCTCTACCCAGTCAGGGCTGTCAGGCCTGTTGTAATAGAATGACCAGAATGCTAGTTCTAACCTCGTAACTCATATCGCCTCTGGAGAAGAGTTTTAATAAAAATGTTTTTTTGTGTGGAGACTTTAACATTGATATGGGAAATAAAACAGATTCAAATAACATAAGCACATTTATAAACTCAATGTACAGTTTAAATATGTATCCATTGATATCAAAGCCAACAAGAATTACAACTCATAGTGCCACAATAATTGATAATATTTTCACAAATATAACAAATGGGGACGTGATAGGTGGTATCTTAACGACCGACTTAAGTGATCATTTACCAGTTTTCACAATCTATAAAAATGATCAAAACATCACAAAAGCAGTTACAACGAAGAAAAAGATCATAAACACGTCAAAAAAAGTTTTGGAAAAATTGAAAGAGGATCTAGATAAACAAGACTGGAATGATGTGTATGTTGATGATGCGAACAGATCATATGATGAGTTTATGAATATCTTGGAAACTCTGTATGAAAAGAATTGTGTACAAACAAATTATACAAAGAGAAATATCGTTGACCAACCATGGATGACAAAAGGGTTGAGAAATGCTTGTAAAAAAAAGAATTATTTGTATTCATGTTTCTTGAAATTGCGAAGTCAGAGCGCTGAAGAAAAATATAAAAAGTATAAAAATAAATTAGTAGGGATTATAAGGAAACATAAGAAAGAATATTATAGTAAATTATTAGATAAAAGTAATGGTGATATGAAAGCAACATGGCGAGTAATGAATAGTGTCCTGAAGAATCATAAAACAAAAACTGGTATTTCAAAATATTTTGTAAAAGACAACGATGAAATTCATGATGAAAATGAAATTGTAAATGGATTTAATCAATATTTTGTGAATGTTGGATCAAGCCTTGCAGCTAAAATACCAAAAGTAGATAATAATGTGATCCATTCAATTACAGGTTGTGCAAATAGTATTTTTCTAAATGGAACTAACAAAGAGGAAATAATGAATGTAGTAAAAAATCTTACAGACAAGAGATCAAAAGACTGGGTGGACATGGATATGATGTTTGTAAAGGACATAATGAGCCATGTTATTGAGCCGTTTACATATATATGTAATTTATCATTTTCAACAGGAATATTTCCAGATAATATGAAAGTAGCTAAGGTAGTTCCTCTTTTTAAAAATGGTGATAAATGTGTGTTCAACAATTATAGACCTATATCCTTGTTACCACAGTTTTCAAAAATTCTTGAAAAACTATTTGTAAACAGACTAGATCAATTTATAGATAAACAAAATATTCTAAGCAACAGTCAGTATGGGTTTAGAGCAAAAAACTCTACATCAATGGCTCTCATGGAATTAATGGAACAAATAACTACTGCTGTCGATCAAAAACAATATTGTATCAGTATTTTTGTTGATTTAAAAAAAGCATTTGATACTATTGATCACACCATTCTCCTTGAAAAACTGAACAAATATGGTATTAGAGGACCAGCATTACAGTGGGTATCTAGCTACTTGAAAGATAGGAAACAATTTGTACAAATAAATGATGTAAGATCTGACCTCTGTAATATCACATGTGGAGTTCCCCAAGGCTCTGTACTTGGACCAAAGCTATTTATTTTATATGTGAATGACTTGGTAAATGTGTCAGGACTCCTTAAATGTGTACTTTTTGCTGATGATACCACATTTTTCTGTTTAGGTGAAGATATAGAACAAATGTTGGAATTGATAAAGACAGAATTTGTCAAGATACAAACTTGGTTTAAAATAATAAATTATCATTAAATCTAGAAAAAACTAATTACATGATATTCAGTAATAAAAAGAAAACTGTTGATGTTCCACTCAAAATTGAGGGTGTTGAGATTTGTAGAGTGAGTGAGGTGAAGTTTTTGGGTGTTATCATTGATGACAAACTGACATGGAAACAACACATAAATTCTGTAAGAATAAAAATAGCTAAATCGATTGCAGTACTGTACAAAGTCAGAGACCTATTGAATGATAAAGCTCTGTATTTGTTGTATAACACAATCATTGTTCCACACTTAATCTATTGTATTGATGTTTGGGGGAATGCGTGTAAAACAATCACAAAGCCTATTTTTGTATTACAGAAAAGAGCTGTAAGAATTATCACTAGAAAACATTACCGTCATCCATCAAGTACATTATTTTATCAACTGAAGTTATTGAAGTTCCATGATTTGGTAGACTATAATATTTTATCAGTTATGTATAGGGCTCAAAATAATGCATTACCTTTAAATATCCAAATGCATTTTGTTAAAAGACAAAGTTGTTATAATCTTAAGGGGACAGAGATGTTTGTAAAACCACAATTCAGAACTAGTTTGAAGGGACGTTCTACCTCAATCCAGGGAATTAGATTATGGAATGGCTTGGAGAATGTAGTTAAAAATGCCAAGTCAATGTTTACATTTAAGAAAATGATCAAAACAAATGTGTTAAAAATATATATGAAATAGCGTAATGTGTATTGTATTAGTTAGAAAATGTGTATTGTATTAGTTAGAAAATTAGAAAGAGTTAGTCATTTTGTACTATTGGTTGAAGATTATTATTGTATAATCTGATTGTTGAAAAAAGTTGGTTGAATACATGGTTGATTATTATTGTTTAATCTAATTGTTGGAAGTAAGGGGCAGATACAATAAGATTTATTCTTCTTTCTGCTACCTTTCATTTTTTTACATTATGTACATTATCATTTATGAGATTGTCTTGTATTGTTTTTTTGGTAAAAAAATGAACAAATTTAATAAACTTAAACATAAACATAAACATAAACATATGTTAATACTTTTTTTAGTAGATTTTGTTGATATGCAACCTAATGCGAGTAACTTTACTGAATGAAGAATCTATTTTAACCCATAAATAAACATGACATGCAGATAAATGTTGTTTATGTTAGGTTTCTTCTAACATTAGTTTGTTGACTTATATACTAAAAATATATTGAAGTAGAGGGTACTACACCCACCTTTTCATTCAACCTTTATTTATACAGGCTAGCCTCATTGAGTCACGGGGACTCATTTACAAGAGGGACCTGTCTCACTCACACCAAACAACCATCCACTCTCACACTCACACCTAGGGTCAATTTAGAGTCACCAATCAGCCTAACAAGCATGTTTTTTGGTCTGTGGGAGGAAACCGGAGTACCCGGAGGAAACCCACGCATGCACGGGGAGAACATGCAAACTCCACCCAGAAAGGCCCCGGACCGGGATTTGAACCGGCAACCTTCTCGCTGAGAGGCAGCAGCTCTACCAGTTGTGCCACCGTGCTGCCCAATGTATACATTTAAAAAAAAAAAAAAAAGACTTTCCAGAAATGTTGGTGTACAAATCAAAAACATATATAAAAAAAGATTAACATTTAATGATAAAAAACACTATAAAACTGTTAAGAATACGAATTTCAATTGTTTACAGCTGTTAATTATATGTTCAACGTCATCAAGTTCCTGGGAGTGCACGTCTCAAAGGACCTGTCCTGGAGCAGGAACACTGCAGCACTGGCAAAGAAGGCTCACCAGCGTCTCTACTTTCTCCGCAAGCTGAAAAGGGCTGGAGCTTCAACCCCCATCATGAGCACCTTCTACAGAGGTGCCATAGAAAGTGTCCTGACCAGCTGCATCACTGTGTGGTTTGGTGCATGTACTGCATCCTGCCGCAAGAGCCTCCAGCGCATTGTGAGAGCAGCTGAGAAGATCGTGGGCACCTCCTTGCCCTCACTGCAGGACTTACACAGCAAACGCCTCACTCGGAAAGCCCACCGCATGGCAGGTGATCCCACACACCCACTACACAGCTGCTTCAGACTGCTGCCATCAGGGAGGAGACTGAGGAGTCTCCAGGCTCGAACCAGCAGACTGAGAGACAGCTCTGTTCATCAGGCAGTCAGAATGCTAAACACTCTGCCTGCTCTGCCCCCCCTCCCATTTGAACTGCCTTAACACTAAAACTTTCTCACACATTACCACTCAACACAAAGATTTTAACACTAGACTCTGTGTCATCAAACGGGTTTTCACTAAACTCTCGGTCATGTGCTCATACAGTTTGCACTACTTCTCATACTTGCACTAATGTCTGTATTACATCACTGCCTATAATCATAATACTGTTTACATTCTCTGTTTACATTTATTAATACTGTTTACTTTTATTACTACTGCTTACATGTAATTACTACTGTTTACATTTATTTACACTACTCTAATATCTACACCACTGCTGGTACATATACAGTGTGCTCTGAACGGTCTTATTTAGGTCTTATTTAGGGATGCCCAATGTGCCTTACTGCATATGCCACTTTTTGCCTCTATAACAACATCAACTACTACCTCATACATATACTGTGTACATTGACTCATACGCTGCTTTGCCACTTTGCAAATGTCAATGCTAGAAACCTTTAGTTTATTTTAGTTATACTTTTTATACTCTTTTTTTATACTAGTATGCAAAAACTCAGGACAATATTATGTTCATTAAATGTTTAATGTTTTAGTTTTAGAGTTGGTGTAAATTTTCATACTCTTATACCACTATGCAAAAAACTCAGGACAGTGTTAGTTTTACTATTTTATGCTTATGTCTATTATTATATGTTTCAGTGTTTCAATGTTTAGATGTTTACTGTTGCACCGAGGGACTGAGAGAAACGCAATTTCGGTCCTGTGTATGTCCTGTACTGTACATATTGCAGATCTGACAATAAAGTTGACTTTGACTTTGACTTTGACTTTGATCTAGAAAAGCGTTTTTTTGATTTACTATGTGAAAAAAGTTTTAAGAAGGTAAAAATACCTTTTGCTGACGTGCGTTTTCTACTGTGGATCATGTGGCCTTCACCTCTCAACTTGTGCTTCAGTGATCATGAAAATAGCGCCCCCTAAGGTTTTTTAAATGCAATAGCATCACTTCGGGACTGACAGTGGTCCGTCTGCAGGCTGCAGCGATCATGAAAACAGCGCCCCCTTCATTTACGGAATGCAATAGCACCACTTACGGGACTGACAGTGGTCCGTCTGCAGGCTGCAGCGAGGTGTACTTGTAACGATCACAGAAATATTGGGTAAACTGAAAAAGAAAAGAATCCGTGAATTACTATTCAATCTGAATAAGTAAATAATTAAGGTAAAGGGTGTCGGTTAGTACTGACCCCCCCCCAAAATCCTTACAGGGCATACTGAGGAAAAGACCCCCAGCAGGACTTTGGCCCCTGATTGGGACCTACAGTTAGTCCTGGATGCTCTTTGTGAGCCTCTATTTGAGCCTATTAGCAGCGTTGATAGATTTGTTATCTTATAAAACTGCCTTGCTCTTAGCTCTTTGCTCAACTAAACGTGTGGGTGACCTCCACGTTTTATCTGTACACCCAATGTGTACTAGGTTTGCCCCTGACGGGTCAAAGGTCACTATGCGTCAAAACCCTGCATACGTGCCAGAGGTTCCAACTCTAAATCAAAGAAGTCTGTATTTTGGTCTCTCAACGTTTCCTCCCTACCCTGTCCTCACTGAAGGACAGAGGAGGTTGAATGCACTTTGCCCTGTCAGGGCCCTAAGTGCTTACATTGAAATAGCTGTTAGTTGGAGAAATTCAAACCAGCTGTTTGTATATTTTGCCAATCCAGCTGCTGGCAGAGCCCTTTCAAAGTAACGCCTCTCACACTGGGTGACCGAGGCCTTAAAGAGGGCATACAGCAGCAAAGGTCAACAGGTGCCCTCTGGGATACACGCCCATTCCACTCGAGGCCTAGCTGCCTCGTGGTCCCATTTTTTAAGGGCCTATCAGTTACAGACATATGTGCTGCTGCAAACTAGAGTTCAACGAAAACGTTTGCAAAGCATTATGGTTTGGATGTCACTGCATGTGAC
Organism: Garcialebias charrua; assembly: GCA_038048925.1. NCBI lineage: Eukaryota > Metazoa > Chordata > Actinopteri > Cyprinodontiformes > Rivulidae > Garcialebias > Garcialebias charrua. Next base: position 50,906 of record JBBPBX010007549.1, on the reverse strand, counting down.
GTTACTCAGGCTGTACTCTCTAACTCACAGTAGAGGACAGCCAAAACGCCTGATGTATAAGGCAGAACTTCTCACAAGCATGCATTTTACTGAGCATTTCAAGGGCGTGAATGAATTACGTTCCCATAGCAATAGTGTTGCACCGAGTGACCTGACTGATAAAGGGAACTGAAAGTTATGCACCATAACTCATGTTCCCTGAAGGAAGGGAACGAGGTGCAACACAGTTGGCCCTTTTCAATGCTGAAGCTCGGTGAAGTGCACTTGGAGACCGTTTGGATGGGCGTCTGCGTCTTAAGTACCCAGAGGGCGGGGCCTCTGGGGTGACGCTGATGCCCACTGCTGTAAAGGCGTGAATGTATTCCTTCAGGCAATCATGCGGGGGCGCAATTCCCATAGCAATAGTGTTGCACCTCGTTCCCTTCCTTCAGGGAACATGAATTATGGTGCATAACTTTCGGGTTCCACATGTCATCTAGGAAGTGATGACACATACCTGAACCAGAACCTGGCATCAAACTTTCCACAAGCAAAGAACAATTTAAGAAAGTGACCACAACCAGAATGTGGTGCAGGTGGGTACTTTCAAGAAGTGCAAATAAGTTAACAGCAACAGCTTGTGCATTCATTCATTTGACATTTATGGATACGGGTTAATCCCATTGAGCCTCGGGAACTCGTTTACAAGACCTAAAAATGTGCACGTTTTCTGGTGTATTAGTGTATGACATTTAGTTTGATGTGGAGCTGTAGTTAGTTGTTTCTAATATAACAGCAAAAAGGTTGCAGGTTCACCTTCCGGCCTTTCTGGTGGAGTTTGTGGAGAGATGGAGAAGCTAAATTGTTTCAACAAACATTTTTTTGCGTCCACTCTAGTTCCGCTTGATACAGTTTCTAAAGGTAATTCTCCTACTCCGCCAATGTGTCAAACCTCATTAAACCTATTAAAAGTCTACAACGATCTGCTAATGGCTGCTGATGATGGAAAATGCTCTGTGTTGGTCCTGTTGGATCTTAGTGCTGCCTTTGATACTGTTGACTGTGCAATCTTATTAAACAGGCTGAAAGTTCTGGCTGGCGTTTCTGGCTCAGCTTTGGACTGGCTCACATCATATCTTTCTCACAGAACTTTCTGCATCAAGACAGACAGGTTCTCCTCTGACTATGCCCCCTTAAATTGTGGGGTGCCTCAAGGTTCAGTTCTGGGTCCACTTTTGTTTTCCTTTTATATTTTCCCACTCACCAGCATTATTCAATCCTTTTCTGATATTTCCTATCACATCTATGCTGATGATATTCAGTTGTATTTTTCATTTAACCCACACCAGCTGGACATGTTATCCATCCTTGTCCAATGCTTGTCCCATATAAGTGACTGGCTCACCAGTAACTTTTTGGCTTTAAACACAAGTACAGGTAGTCCCCGATTTACGAGCGAGATCCGTTACAACGAGTTGCTCGTAAACCGGAAATCTCGTATTTCGGAACGGTTGCCATGTCTCTCGTAAGTCCGGAATTTCGCTCGTAAATTGGAACGGTTTCGCTAGCGCGACTACAAACACTCGTTTTTCATCAAAAAACTGCTTATGAGTGCATAAAAATGATCGGAAACGTGTGTCCACATGTTTAGCTAACGAACTGTGGTGAAAAAACACATGAAAACTCAGTATTTTTTGCGTTTTTTCCAAAAATTCGCCAGCTCGTAAGTCTGGAACCTCGTAGATCAGAGCGCTCGTAAATCGGGGACTACCTGTAAGACAGAGACTTTGAATTCTGCTCCCAGTCACCTTCACTCAAAAATCAATCAGAAAATTACCTCTTTCTGCCCAGTAGCCAAAGCCAAAAATCTAGGAGTCACATTTGAATCATCATTGGGCTTTGAGTCTCACATAGGACTATTTCCTGTTCTTGTTTCTTTCATTTAAGAAACATTTCCAAAATACGACCTATGGTCTCCAGTTGACCTAGAGAAAATTATTCATGCTTTTGTGTTGTCGCATCTGGACTACTGTAATGCACTTTTTATTTGCCTGGACAAATCTTCTGCATCACGCCTACAAGTGATTCAGAATGTAGCTGCCAGACTTCTCACTAGATCCAGTAAATACTGCCACATCACTCCAGCTCTGTATTCACTTCACTGGTTCCCAGTTGAGTTTAGAATCCGTTTTAAAGTCCTTGTGCTCACGTACAGAGCTTTAAATGGCAGGCTCCTGTGTATCTTTGTCAGCTTTTAACAAAATACTCTGCTGCCTTCGATCACAGACCCAGAGCTTCTTAGATGTTCTGCGTACGCGGTTGAAAACTAAAGGGGACAGGGCCTTTCAGTCAGTGGCCCCAAGGCTGTGTAACAGTTTGCCCCTGCAGCCTCGTTTTGCTTACTCTGCTGAGGTTTTAAAAAAAAACAACTGAAAACACTTTTATTCTCTCAGGCTTTTATGTCATGATTATATTGTATTCTTTATCGACTTATATTTGTAGTTTTTATGCTTGTATTATTCTTTGTATACATTTAGCGTTGATTTTTATTGTACAGTGCTTTGTGATTTTATGTATGTGATAAGCGCTCTAGAAATAAACTTTACTTACTTACATTCTCTTTTTCACCGTCCTCTGTCAGTGAGGTTACTAAACTGTTAAAAGATCTGGATACTAGAAAATCTGCAGGCTCCAATTACCTCCCTCCTTATTTCTTAAGTCTAGCTGCACAAATTATAGCAGAACCAGTGTCATACATTTTTAGTCTGTACAACACAATACTGTCCCAGATGCTTAGAAAACAGCTTTTTGTGCTGCCATTATTGAAGGGAGGATACCCCACTCTACTGAACAATTATTGACCAATCTCCAAACTCTGTATTTTAGCTAAGACTTGATGAAAAAATGATAAATACTCAAGTCAAGAAATATTTGGACTCTTTTAATATTTTTATCTTCTCTCCAATCTGGCTTCAGGAAACAACACAGCACAACTCCTTCACTAAAGGTTTTTAATGATGTTGTTGAAGCTTTGGACGCTAAAGATTACTGTGCTGCACTTTACTTAGACTGGTCCAAAGCCTTTGATACTGTGGATCATGACATCTTATGCCATAAGCTCTCATTGGCTTCTCAGATCACACTGTTGCTGGTTCTCAAACTATCTTTCAGGTTGAAGGCAATGTGTTTGACATAATGGTACTTCATCTAATGGTCAATAATGGTGTGCCACAAGGCTCAGTTTTAGGACCCACTCTTTTTAAAATGTATTTAAAGCTCCCCTGACATGATCTTTCAACTTTCCAAAAAATGGCACAACATATATAAATATTAAGATTGACCTCTGACCGTTTTTGCTAAAATAATGTTAAATGAATGAAAATTCCTCCCAAAAACAGTTTAAAATTAGCGCCATTTTTTTAACACGATAAATAGGGATTTCGCCGTCGCAGGATGATGACGTCATAACAAGAGACGTGTCTACTGCGCAGCTTGAAAACAATGGAGGAGCTACAAACTCGATCCGTCCAATTTAGCCATTTAAAAGTTAATATTTTAGCGGATTGTCTGCAGAGAAGCCAAAGTTATTTCCAGTAAACAGCAGGTTATAATTTTTTTTCAGCTCCTGCTGGTTTTTGGAGACTTTTCACTTCAGGACGTGAGCAGCTCTGTGAGGACTTACAGCATAGTTTCCACAGCACTGAAATGGTAATATATTAGTTAATGGTTCTAATAATTATTCAACATTAATTTATAGTTTAAAAAATTAGTCCCTTTTAAAATATCTGTTAAATATATTATTCTTTTATTTTATTTTGTTTGTGTTTTCAGGTTTCCAGGTCTCCAGTCCATCAGGCTCTTCCTGAACCACTAGTACAACCCAGACTTTCACATCACAGCAGGTAAGATTGCATCAACGAAAAGAATAGTACTCAACAATATTCTTTGATGTAAATCTGTTGATTTTCTGTGGTTCTGATGAGGGAAGTGACAAAGTGGATGCAGCATTCAGCCCATAATGGACCCAGATGTCCCCTGCGTCCAGACCTACAACACCTGGACATCCATGAGCGTGGCGGAGCGAGGATTCACAGAAATGTCTTCACCTGAAGAGTGGACCGAGGTGGAGAACAAACCTTGATATTGTTCAACAACAGATGGAGACATCTTCAGGATCTGTAGAACATCAGGACTGCTGCAGAAAGCTACGTTTGTGCATCAAGACATTAAAATATGCAGAAATACTACAACTGGCCAGAGCATTGAGATGAAAATGAATCAATGAATTTAATATTTTTTCTGACTGTTCAAATGAACATATTGTTTGAAAAAAAAAAGGATAACAATGAACCAAGTGTTTCTGTAGTTATGTGTAAATAAAGTTACAGTAGTACACTATATTATCTGTTAGTGTTGAGTTATTCTTTGTGAGAATATTTGTGTTATTCTTTGTGAGAATATTTGTGTATCTGTTTTAATTTCATTCGTGCATCTACAACTCACAGCTCATACTTTAGTAAAAACAAAATTGGTGAATGTTGAAAAAAACATTTTATTAAAATAAAACCATCCCATATTATCAAATAAATGAAAACCTCTGGGGAAACATTAATATGAACAGATTATCAAAAAAAATTGAGTTTAAAAAATGCAAGTGGTGTTTGACTTCATCAGCTCTGTAAAAATGACTCCAACACCTCCTCGTCCACCCTCCTGTCCAGGTGTTGTAGGTCTGGACGCAGGGGACATCGGTCTAGTTTCTCCTCATCCTGCTGCTTGTACTTCTTCAGACTCCACCACCTCCTCGCTCCTCCACGCTCATGGATGTCCAGGTGTTGTAGGTCTGGACGCAGGGGACATCTGGGTCCATTATGGGCTGAATGCTGCATCCACTTTGTCACTTCCCTCATCAGAACCACAGAAAATCAACAGATTTACATCAAAGAATATTGTTGAGTACTATTCTTTTCGTTGATGCAATCTTACCTGCTGTGATGTGAAAGTCTGGGTTGTACTAGTGGTTCAGGAAGAGCCTGATGGACTGGAGACCTGGAAACCTGAAAACACAAACAAAATAAAATAAAAGAATAATATATTTAACAGATATTTTAAAAGGGACTAATTTTTTAAACTATAAATTAATGTTGAATAATTATTAGAACCATTAACTAATATATTACCATTTCAGTGCTGTGGAAACTATGCTGTAAGTCCTCACAGAGCTGCTCACGTCCTGAAGTGAAAAGTCTCCAAAAACCAGCAGGAGCTGAAAAAAAATTATAACCTGCTGTTTACTGGAAATAACTTTGGCTTCTCTGCAGACAATCCGCTAAAATATTAACTTTTAAATGGCTAAATTGGACGGATCGAGTTTGTAGCTCCTCCATTGTTTTCAAGCTGCGCAGTAGACACGTCTCTTGTTATGACGTCATCATCCTGCGACGGCGAAATCCCTATTTATCGTGTTAAAAAAATGGCGCTAATTTTAAACTGTTTTTGGGAGGAATTTTCATTCATTTAACATTATTTTAGCAAAAACGGTCAGAGGTCAATCTTAATATTTATATATGTTGTGCCGTTTTTTGGAAAGTTGAAAGATCATGTCAGGGGAGCTTTAAGTAATGATGACTGTTTTGGATGGGTGTGCTTTGCACATGTTAAAAGTCTAATTTTGAGATTCCAACAGGAGGTTGGCTTGGCTACTTATGGGACAGATCTGGTTCTTCAGGCCACCTTGCAGATGTTGGCCGATGTCTATCATGGTGTGCTAAGATTCAACTGGTTGTAACTACCTTACCCATCACTGCACCCTGTACTCGTTGGTCAGTTGGTCATCATCATCTACATGTAGGCTCTCACACTGGTTCATTTTCATCTATAAATCACTCCTTGGTCTGCTACCTTCTTGTATCCTCCAACATGTCACGTCGTCAGTGCAGTTACAACATGTGCTCTCAGGGTTTCATTACCTTCAGCGTCCCCCTAGACTAAACGTTTGACAAGATCAAAGCAAATACGTTTTTGTTTTTATTATTTTACCCTGTTTTATGGTGCCTTGATTTATTGTTTTATAACACTATTTTTACTTTTATTGCATTTTTACTGTAGTTTATTGTTGTCTGTACTTTATATGTTATTTGTCTAAAACAGGTCTCTCTTGTAAATGAGTCCTCGTGGCTCAATGAGACTAACCTGTATAAATAAAGATTGAATGAAAAAAGTTTTCATGTTCTCCCATTGTATGTATGGATTTTCTCCAAGTCGTCCAGTTTCCTCCCATAAAACATGCATGTTTGGTTAGTTGGCATTGGTGACTCTGACCTGTCCAGGATGTCCCCCGTCTCTCTCACAGTGACCACTGGTGACTGGCACCAGCTCCCCGGGTCCTGTAAAGGGAAAAGTGAAAAAAGAAAAGGGATGGATGGATTTAGTAATAAAAGGTGTGTGACTTTATGTAAATAGATCAGCACAGAAAAAAAAAACCAGTTTCAATAGAAGAATCAAATCTGTCACATTTTAAAACGGTGACATAATTTTTATATTTTCAAGGTTAGACCAAAACAGCCACAACTTCTTCATTTCTCCTCATGAGATGATTTTAGTCTAAAAGTCTGACATGAAAGGTGATGGACGATACATTCCTTCAGGCAATGCTAGGCTTTTAATATTTGATCATTTTGATCTTTTTTTTTATTTCAGACAGACATTTCACCAACATAAAACATAATACTGTACTGTAATAAAGACTTTCATGTTTCTAAGTGTAGATACAGTTTATTTTTCTTTCCCCTTTTGGTGACTGTGAGTCTGAAAAGGAGTATGATGAAGTTTAACTTATATTATCATACCCCTTTTCCATTCATTAATTCATGGCATTAATAGTCTTCCTGTTACCAGTATCCTTTAACAAAATTATAATAACTATAACATTATTTTCTGGACTAGATGAAAGTGATACATACTCACATAGATATACAGTACATATATTCATAGAAGGTATTGTGATATTATATTATATTGTGATAAGATATTATAGGTATTGTGACAATAGAAACGTAAACTTTCCAACAAGAGGCAAAAATACACTGGACCAAGTCTACACCACCATGAAAAGGGCTTACAAGGCCCTCCCCCTCCCCAACATCGGTGCTTCTGACCATAGCTGTGTTGTGCTAAAGCCAGCTGATATGAGTGTGGCCAGAGGGGTCTTCAGAGGCACTCCAGGACTGTTTTGACACCACAGATTGGAGCATGTTCAAGGAAGCTGCTACCACAAACAAAAACACATGTCTCCAGGAGTACTCAGACACTGTGTGTTCATACATCACCAAGTGCAGTGATGATGTTACCAACATCAAGACCATCACTGTTCGGGCAAATCAGAAGCCATGGCTGACAGCTGAGGTTTACAGACTCCTGAGAGCCAGGAATGCTGCCTTCACAGCGGGAGATCAGGTGGGCCTGAGGACAGCCAGAAACAACCTCAGAAAGGCCAAGAAGCAGTATTCCAGGAAAATTGCTCACCGCTTCAAGGACAGCAAGGACACATGGAGTCTGTGGCAGGGAATACAGACCATCACTAACTACAAACCATCCCCCCAGACCTGTGACAGCACAACCTCCACGCTGAATGAACTGAATGACTTCTTTGCTCGGTTTGAGGCATGTAACAGCACACCTGCACAAAAACTCCCCCCCTCTCCTGATGGCCAGGTGCTGGCGCTGTCCTCAGACAGCGTGAGGCGATCATTCATCAAGATCAACGCACGGAAAGCTTCTGGTCCTGACAACATACCTGGTCGTGTGCTGAAGGACTGTGCAGGGGAACTCGCAGCGGTCTTCACAGACATCTTTAACATCTCGCTGAGTCAGGCCATCGTCCCCACCTGTTTCAAAGCCACAACCATCATACCTGTCCCAAAGAAGGCAACGCCCTCCTGCCTCAATGACTATCGTCCGGTAGCACTCACCCCCATCCTGATGAAGTGCTTCGAACGGCTAGTCATGAAAAACATCAAATCTGTCCTCCCTGCCTCCCTGGATCCCTTCCAATTTGCATATCGGTCTAATCGCTCAACCGACGATGCCATCTCCTCTGCCCTCCACACAGCTCTCACACATCTGGACACGAAAGACTCTTATGTTAGAATGCTGTTCATTGACTTCAGCTCGGCATTCAACACCATCATCCCCCAACAGCTCATCCTTAAACTGGACAGTCTGGGGCTGAACACCTCAATGTGTAACTGGCTGCTAGACTTCCTGACCGGGAGACCACAGGCAGTACGGGTCGGGAATAACACATCCAGCACCATCACATTGAATACAGGAGCCCCACAAGGATGTGTGCTGAGCCCCCTTCTATTCACCCTGCTAACACACGACTGCACACCATCGTACAGCTCCAACCACTTCATCAAGTTTGCGGACGACACAACAGTGGTGGGTCTCATCAGCAACAACGATGAGACGGACTACAGGGATGAGGTGAGCCGCCTGGCCTTGTGGTGCGGACACAACAATCTCACTCTCAACGTGGAGAAGACAAAAGAGATTGTTGTGGACTTCAGGAAGAGGGATGCCCAACATGCCCCTCTGACCATCAACAACACCACAGTGGAGAGAGTGGACAGCACCAAGTTCCTGGGAGTGCACGTCTCAGAGGACCTGTCCTGGAGCAGGAACACTGCATCACTGGCCAAGAAGGCTCACCAGCGCCTCTACTTTCTCCGCAAGCTGAATAGAGCTGGAGCTCCAACCCCCATCATGTGCACCTTCTACAGGGGCGCCATAGAAAGTGTCCTGACCAGCTGCATCACGGTGTGGTATGGTGCATGTACTGCATCCTGCCGAAAGAGCCTCCAGCGTATAGTGAGAGCAGCTGAGAAGATTGTCGGCACCTCCTTGCCCTCACTACAGGACTTACACAGCAACCGCCTCACTCGGAAAGCCCTCTGCATGGCAGGTGATCCCACACACCCACTACACAGCTGCTTCAGCCTGTTGCCATCGGGGAGGAGACTGAGGAGTCTCCAGGCTCGAACCAGCAGACTGAGAGACAGCTCTGTTCATCAGGCAGTCAGGATGCTTAACACTCTGCCAGCTCTGCCCTCCCTCCCACTTGTACTGCCTTAATCACAAAAAACTTTCACACATTACCACACAACACAAAGTTTTTAACACTGGACTCTGTGTCATCAATACGGGTCATTCACTCAACTCACGGTCATGTGCTCATTCAGTTTGCACTACTTCTCATATTTGCACTAATGTTTGTATTACATTACTGCCTATAGTCATACTACTGTTTACATTTACTGTTGACATTTATTACTACTGTTTACATTTATTACTACTGTTTACATTTATTACTACTGTTTACATCTAGACTTTTTATATCTACACTACTGCTGATATACAGTATATATTCTTTTTACTAGCCTTATTGCATAATGCCACTTTGTTTCTATACCAATATCAACTACCTCATACATATACTGTGTACATTAACCCCATATGCTGCTTTGTCACTCTTTACAAATGTCAAATGCCAGAACCTTCATTTATTTTATAGATATACTTTTTATACTTTATACTTCGGGACAGTATTACACTCTATTTCATTTTTGGTGTTGGTGAAACTTTTTATACTTTTATACTACTATGGAAAACTACTATGAAAAAACTCAGGACAGTATTACACTCTATTTCATTTTATGATTATGTTTATTAAATGTTGGTGTTTTGGTGTTGGTGAAACTTTTTATACTTTTTTACTACTATGAAAAACTACTATGCAAAAAAACTCAGGACAGTACTAAACTTTTATTATTTCATTTTATGCTTGTTTATTAATTGTTTAGTGTTTAAATGGTTACTGTTGCACCGAGGGACTGAGAGAGAAATGCAATTTCAATCCTGTGTATGTCCTGTACATATTGCAGTTCTGACAATAAAGTTGACTTTGACTTTGACTTTGAATATGCTAAAACATAGACATCTTTAGAAAGAGGAGCTACTCAGCTTTGATTTTTTTGTACACAGATGCTTCGAATAATTAGTATATAAAAGTATTTTTTAATAAAATAGTTTTAATGACGTCTCTGCAGTGCGTCGCAGTTTTCGGGTGGAGAAAGGAGGGGTCAAACGCAGACGCATTTTTATGACGCAATGTAATGAACGCACATTGTAAATAACAATGGCAGAGAATATAGAAACCGAGGAATTAAGCAATTTAAGTGAAGATTTGAGCGATTTGTCTTCAGTTTGGGAAGCCAAAGTTAGTTCGAGTGATGAACAAGAAACAGCTGGTTAAAATGTAGGTCTGCAGCCATATTTATTTGAGCCTTACCGTTCAGGGATCGAGGGGGACTCCAAGATTGTTTTGTCCATTCTTGACAAAGTTTTTCATCTTTTGGGAAAGTGAAAAGGCTTACTTGTTCACTGGCGATATTAGAACACCCAAATGTGACACAACGTACCGGCATTTTTCATGTTATACAAAAAAAAAGGCGATCTTGAAGACAATGAAACTGCGTTCTAATAGCAGCCGCAGACTGAACTTCATATCCCTACGTCACACGTCGCATGTGGAAGTACCCGGATTTCCCGTGACGAACCACGGCACCAAGTTTAAAATCACTTTGAAACAAATTTTCATTGATTTATCATTTTGCTTGTAAAAACGAACGTTGAATGATACAACATATATATGTTGTGCCACTTTATGCATAGTTCCAACATCATGTCACAATACCTTTAATCATTAGAATGTTTTTTATCTGTTCTAACAAACCCTGAAGGCACAATATTTAGCTGGCTTAAAGTATTTCAAGTGAAACATATTTATTACAAAACAATACCCTCTACCATTGCAAACATGGACATGCATGACTCATAGGGACAAGTTCATGTCAAATTGATTTCTTCTTCTTTTTTTTCTCCTCCCGTACAGAAGTTTTGTTCCTTGTTTTTGTGAGTATCTGTGTTTCTTGTGGTGAGTGGGAGGACAGGGCCAGCCCCCAGACTCAGACAAAACCTGGGCCTGCTGTGTCTGGCTTCACATTAAAAAAACGGGGAAAGCACCATTTGGATCAGTCTTTTGTTCTACGCATTGTGAGTGCAGAACACAGAACATCATCCTCGTCGTATTAGGCTCTGAGCTCAGGAAGCGAGCGCTCACTGCTCGGGTGCACAGCAGAGGAAACTCAGAGCTCGTGCAGTCATCATTAACATCTGTCTTCCTGCGCTCCCCAGACTCTCTGAACTCTGCCACCGGACAAACGATGCCACCGCGCAGCCTGCATCCCCTGGTCTACATCCTGCTGATGTGGATCACCCTCATTTCCATAGTCCAAGCTGTGTTCATCGTCTACTTCTTCACATTGGGACAAAACGTCCAGGTGAGACTTCTTGAAGTAGCTTCATAATCAATGGTAAAGTATAGCCTACTAAAAAGTCCTAATGACAAGTGGTGTACATTGGCTTTGTTACGTTGAATGAGTTAACATGCAAATGTCTACGCTCAGACACTAAAACACATGTGCAGTGCTTCTGTTCTTTCATGTGGTTTCAACAATAGCTCAGCTGGAGAGACAGACACCTGTTCATGTGGCCTGCAGCTGGTTGCATACCCCGGGCATGATTCCTATAAAGCGAAAGTTTTATAGAATTAACATATCTGAGATCAGGGTGTTTCCTGGAGACAACACAAAGTGGCACAAACAAAAAAATAGAAGTATTACGCACAATGTTTTAGAGTTTTAAAGGGAACGACCTTAAAACATGAAGACTCGCCGTTTCAATGGAAACATCACTGTAATTTTTTTTAACGTTTAGAAAAACTGAATAGTTTTTATGCACTTAAAGTGAGTAAAACAGTTCTACGGAGATGTTGTTCTAAAGGTTCCTTTCATGACTTTGTGTTATATTGTATGGTTCTGTTTCTAATTCCAGTCTTCAAGCCTTAGAGTTGAAAAACCAGGTGACAACAATGATCCTCCAGCTGACATTAATTTGGTAAGATAACTTCAATTTCAGATTTTTTATTATTTTTTTGCAGTAATGACCTCACATTGCTGAGCATTTTGACTCCCGTAAGATGGATAAACATGGCCCTAATGATCAAAACTGCCCATTTTGATCTATTTGTGTTCCCAGTCTTATATAAGTGTAAATCCTACAGATCTCGACGATCAGCTTTAAATGCTTTCCATTTCTTTTTGAGTTACTTACAGTATGTCGCTCTAACCACTTCTTGGAGGAAGCACAGTGACGTCATTGCCACATTCGGGGAAATGCCACTAAACTAAAAAGTTTTATTTTCATTTTATCAATCAAGATAGCACAAGATCTGTGATGGACTCTTTTGAAGAGTGGAGGTGGTAGTTTGATTGTCAAGTTAATGTGTTTTGTCTTGTTTCTGTGTGCGTCACCACGTCAGGCTTTGCTATGTGAAGAGTAATCAGCCTTGCCTCCTTTTCACAGCCCAGCCCGTCAGCAAAGACGATCCCTGAACAAGGTATCATGCTCAGCTACAGTGCCAGAGGTAAAACTTTCCTACTGTAAGAGCAATTTCCAAATGAGTCAGATTGTTGGACTTAGTGTGAATGTGCTCATGTAGGTTGTTAGTCATCCAGGACATAAAATAAAAACTTGACATCTGTTCTGTATTAGAATTTTTTACACTTTGGATTACTGGTAATGCTGTCACAGCAAGTATGAAATTCAGCAGATCAGAAATGCGTTTTCACAACTAACTCTGGGTTTTTGTCACCTATACAGCGAAAGACAACAACATTATCTGGGTTGCATCAAATCCAATGCCCAACCTGATTTCAGAAAAAGGCAAGCAACTTGAAATCAAAAGGGACGGGTTCTATTTTCTGAGCCTTCGGGTGACGCTGTCTTCGTGCGAAGAAGCACGGGTCTCGGAGGGCACCGTGAAGCTGGAGTTCGAAGGCAAGGCTTTTGTGGAGGGACGGATCGACGGCAAAACAAACAGCTCAGGACAGCTCAGTAAGGTGAAAGGACTGGCGGAAGGAGGGAAACTGGAGGTCACCATCAACGTACCAACAAGCTGCATTAACATCAGTGACAATGTGACCCACCTGGACATCATCTTTATGCCACAGTCATAGTTCCCCATTATCAAGTCTTCTGAAACCTGTCTACATCAAGCCTGCTCTGACGAGAAGATGGTTTACTATTTATTGTTTGGGACTAAATATATTTCTACATGTTCTTTTGTTTTGGACTATTAGATCAGCAGGTCATGAAACTATATCTTTCTACAGTCAGAAGGTGGAGGAGAAACAGAGTCAAAAACTCTTGAAATACAAAATTCTGGATAACTAAAGGAGAAGATTTACCCTCAAACCCAACTAATTAATGGAAGTACAGTATAACTCCAGAATTCCCTTGAGGTTGAGGTCATCACTACAAATCTGTTTCTCTGTTGTTATTTTTAACAAAATACTTTTCTAAATTTGTTTTTTCAGAAATATACTGAAGCTTCGAAATGAACAAGTCTTGCTTGATTGTTTGAATTTTATTTCTTGGTGATAATGTGTCTCAGCTACAAGAATGTGTCGTCATAAAGTGCCAAAGATTTTGGCACAAAACAGTAATAATCCTTTGAATCGTTGATTTATTTGCACTGATTCTTTTGTTCAAATCTTGATTTATTCCTTTGTGTGTTAAACTGTATGCATTTAAATATTTATCTTTTATTTATTTTTTTGGGACCAATCATGTTCACAGCACAAATACTGTATATAGAAAAACTTCACCAACAGCTAAATGTCAATGAATGTATGACATTATGTGTCAAAATCTGTGCATATTTTATTTTTATCATTACTAGTTGTTTTTTTCCTCAGGTTGTTCAATAATTTCAAACTAAAAATGTACAAAATGGAAAATAGGGCTGGTAGTCACAGGAGAAAACTATTTCTTTTCGCCGTGGTTTTGTGAAACTCTTATTTTTACAGTGGAAATTTAGTTTTGTATTGTATTACACATTAGGAAACAAGTCATGTGGAAAATATCCACTTGTTGTTTTTGTTCATTTCTTGTTTAATAGTTGAATTTCAGCTGATTGTCTTGTGCATTTAAAAAAAAAACTTTTACTCAGGAACCTTTTAAATGCTATTTTGTTAAGGAATTGACTGCTTTGACACAAATGCTGACATGAAAAATGTCTTAATTAAACGTATCATTTCTATACGACAGTGTTACTGTGTCGCTAAATGTAAACGCAACAATGATGGTGCTTTTAATTTTGAGTCATAACTGAGACCCCGAGTTAAAGTGAAAGTGAGAGGTTAAAAGTTACTGGTGAGTGGGAGCGTCCCTATCATGTGCTGTCGAAGAATGTGTCTTCCAGATGAAACAACACATGTGCCTCTTCTGACAACGTTCAGCATATCTTCTGACCTACATCACAGAGATCAAGATCTCTAACAAAAATATTGTCACTGGAACATGTACAGGTATAGTCATCAACGCCAAGAGAAATAGTTTCCAAGGTACACAAGGTTTATCTGAAAACATTTCTTCTTTAAACCTTCAGTCACAGAGTCCTACATCTCTCACTTTCTTAGCTGCTTCCACCACAGCTTTCTATTTCACCAAACTGGAGTTCCAGATGTGAAAAATCAGATGCAGACAGCAGAAGTAGCCAGCTTCCCCCACCTACTCTCTCTGTTTTATAATAATCATCTAATCTTGTCGGTTTGCTCCCACTGTTGTTTCCACAACTTTTGCACAAACTCGCTCAGACCAAAAACATGCACGTTATGCTGATTGGTAACTAAATTATCCCAAGGTGTGAGTGAGAGACTGAATGGTTGTTTGTTTCCATGTGTCTCTGTGATGAACTTGCGACCTGTCCAGGGTGTACCCCGCCTCTCACACAGTGATAGTAAGTAAGTAAGTAAAGTTTATTTCTAGAGCGCTTATCACAGACATAATATCACAAAGCGCTGTACAATAAAAATCAACACTACAAGTATACAAAGAATAAAACAAGCATAAAAACTACAAATATAAATCAATAAAGAATACAATATAATCACGACATAAAAGCCTGAGAGAATAAAAGTGTTTTCAGTTGTTTTTTTAAAACCTCAACAGAGTCAGCAAAACGAAGCTGCAGGGGCAAACTGTTACACAGCCTTGGGGCCACTGACTGAAAGGCCCTGTCCCCTTTAGTTTTCAACCGCGTACGCAGAACATCTAAGAAGTTCTGGGTCTGTGATCGAAGGCCACGGGCAGCAGAGTATTTTGTTAAAAGCTGACAAAGATACACAGGAGCCTGGCCATTTAAAGCTCTACGTGAGCACAAGGACTTTAAAACGGATTCTAAACTCAACTGGGAACCAGTGAAGTGAATGCAGAACTAGAGTGATGTGGCAGTATTTACTGGATCTAGTGAGAAGTCTGGCAGCTGCATTCTGAATCACTTGTAGAAGACTTGTCCTGGCAAATAAAAAGGGCATTACAGTAGTCCAGACACGATGACACAAAAGCATGAATAATTTTCTCTAGGTCAACTCTGGAGACTATAGGTCGTACGGTATTTTAGAAATGTTTCTTAAATGAAAGAAACAAGAACGGGAAATAGTCCTAATGTGAGACTCAAAACACAATGATGATTCAAATGTGACTCCTAGATTTTTTACTTTGGCTTTGGCTGCTGGGCAGAAAGAGGTAATTATCTGATTGATTTTTGAGTGAAGGTGACTGGGAGCAGAAATCAAAGTCTCTGTCTTACTTGTGTTTAAAACCAAAAAGTTACTGGTGAGCCAGTCACTTAGCCGTGACTTGGGTCAGTCACCGGACAAGCATTGGACAAGGATGGGTAACATGTCCAGCTGGTGTGGTTTAAACGAAAACTACAACTGAATATCATCAGCATAAATGTGATAGGAAATATCAGAAAAGGATTGAATAATGCTGGCGAGTGGGATAATATAAAAAGAAAACAAAAGTGGACCCAGAACTGAACCTTGAGGCACCCCACAATTTAAGGGGGCATAGTCAGAGGAGAACCTGTCTGTCTTGATGCAGAAAGTTCTGTGAGACAGGTATGATGTGAGCCAGTCCAAAGCTGAGCCAGAAATACCAGCCAGAACTTGCAGACTGTTTAATAAGATTGCATGGTCAACAGTATCAAAGGCAGCACTAAGATCCAACAGGACCAACACAGAGCATTTTCCATCATCAGAGTCAGAGTCAGAGTCAGAGAGTCTTTATTGTCATTCGCACCGCATGTGGTACATGTGATGAAAACGAGATTATGTACACGGGGTCCCAGTTACATCCAACAACAAATGCAAGAGAAAAACAGTAATAACATCTAGAATTAACTAAGAAAAACATCAACTAGTAATACACTAAGCCCTAATATAGTGGAAAAACATCATTATAAACAGCAGCACGAACATGAGTCTGTATGAGCAGATGGTCACAGATGAACACAGCAACAAGAAAACAGATCAGCATCAGCATGATGTGATATTTTGCAGTGTTTATTTTTATTTTATTTTTATTTATTCATTCATGAGTCTAACAGCCTCAGGGTAGAAGCTGTTCCTCAGTCTAGTGGTTCTACATTTGATGCTCCTCAACCTCCGTCCTGAGGGGAGTGGGGCAAAGAGTGAGTGTGCTGGGTGAGTGAGGTCTTTCATGATGCAGGTGGCTCTTTTCCTGCATCTGGAGGTGTAAATGTCTGTGATGGTGGGGAGACTGACTCCGACAGACCTCTGTGCAGCCTTCACCACTCTCTGTAGAGCTTTCCTCTCTGCAACTGTGCAGCCTCCATGCCACACGTTGATGCTGGAGCACAGGACGCTTTCCACTGCACACCTGTAGAACGAGGTGAGAACTGGGCTGCTCAGACCAGCACGTCTCAGTCGTCTGAGGAAGTAGAGTCTTTGATGACCTTTCTTGATCAGGCTGGTGGTGTTGTTGCTCCAGCTGAGGTTATCATTCAAGTGTACACCCAAGTATTTGTAGCTGGAGACCACTTCCACTGCAGATCCACCTATTTTCAGTGGGGTGTGGGTGTGTTTGTTCCTTCTGAAGTCCACAATCATCTCCTTTGTCTTCTTCACATTCATGTGAAGGTTATTCTCTTTGCACCAGCTCTCCAGGTGTTCCACCTCCTGTCTGTAGCTGGACTCATCATTGTTTGTGATGCATCCCACCACCGCTGTATCATCTGCAAACTTTACAATATGACAGCCTGGATGTGTGGCTGTACAATCATATGTGAGCAGAGTGAACAGAAGAGGGCTCAGCACACATCCTTGAGGAGAGCCAGTGCTGAGGGTTATGGTGGAGGAGGAGAAGTTGTGGATCTTCACGGACTGTGGTCTGTCTGTTAAGAAGTCTAGTACCCAGTTACAAATGGAGGGGCTTAGTCCAAGTGTAGATAGTTTGTCTATCAGAGTTTGGGGGATCATGGTGTTGAAGGCAGATGTGAAGTCCACAAAGAGCAGACGCACGTATGAGTCCTTCTGATCCAGGTGGGTGAGAGCAGTGTGGACCACGGAAGAGATGGCGTCCTCTGTTGATCGGTTCTCGCGGTATGCGTATTGATGAGGGTCCTCGTTGATGTTGACGGTTGCCTTGATGTGGGACATGACCAGTTTCTCAAAACATTTAGCGACTATCGGGGTGAGGGCCACTGGTCTATAGTCATTCAGACCAGTCACTGTGGAGCTCTTTGGGACTGGGATGATGGTCGCGGTCTTCAGGCAGGTGGGAACTGACTCCAGTGCAAGTGAGGTGGTGAAGATGTCAGCCAGCACCTCACAGAGCTGGTCCGCACATTCCTTCAGAACTTTCCCTGGGATGTTGTCTGGTCCGGTTGCTTTATGAGGATTAATCTTCCTGAGACTGCCTCTCACTTCTGCTGCGGACACCCTGAGATGCTCTTCATCTGGTGATGAGGTGAGTCTGGTGCTAGCTGGTCTGTTTGGATCATCAAAACGTGCAGCCATTAGCAGATCGTTGTGAACTTTTAAAAGAGCAGTTTCAGTGGAATGGTGTTTTAGAAAACCAGACTGAAGTGGATCAGAAATCTGTAACTGACAGAACCAGGATTTGAGTTGGGTTTCTACAACTTTTTCAAGTACTTTACTGATAAAAGGCAGTTTAGAGATGGGACGGAAATTTGAAAGGGAGCTAGAATCCAGATTAGGCTTCTTTTAGAGAGGGGTCACTTCTGCTGTTTTAAAATAGGATGGGACGAATCCTTTGTTCAGTGAGTTGTTAATTATCATCAGCACTGTTGGGCCAATACAGTTTAAAGTCTGGACAAGCAAAGATGGGGGTAATATTTCCAATGAACAATTAGAGACTTTCATTTTTCCAATTAATGAGGTCAGGTCATTTAAAGTAATCGGATTAAAAGATGAAAATGACTGAGAGCACTGCTCAACATGAAAAGTAGATGAACTTGGAGATATATTGGATTTCAAGTCCAATGGCTGGACATGGGCACCAGTGACTCCTGTGACCCGAAAAGGAAGAAGCAGGTAAAATATAATGGATGGATGGATAGATTTCAGCCAGTTTTAGACACATAAAGCTGAAACTTTGAATAATAGTAGCCGACAATAATCTTCAACAAATGCTGAATGCTAATGAAAAATTCAACATTGCTACCACAGCTAATTTCAATTAGCTAAAACTCAGACGTTTTTAGAGCTACTGAGCTGAAAGTTGGTGTAGTGGTAGCTGACAGTGGTTCCTGATAGGCTTTCCAATCAAATATCCAAGATGGCCATCTAAAAGGAAATACTATAAATCAGACATTAGAGATACTAAGCAGAAATTTAGTGTAACAGTAGCTGAGAGAGTGATGCCCAACAGATTCCAAATTCAATAAATCCAAGATGGCCACCAAGGCTGAACTCAAATTATAATAACTCAGCTATTTTTAGACATACTGAACTTAAATTTGTTGTGGTGAGGGTTACAGTCAAATCAGAAATTTAAAATGGTGGACAAGTAGCAGTCCCTGTCAAAATTTCTCGATGAACTTTTCTAGTTGCTATCCACTATTACATACAACTGTTGCTTTGTAGTGGGACAGCAGAAATAGAATGGAAGATAAAAGATTGAAAGCTAAGTTAACCGAAGTTGATTATTTGAACCAACCAGGGTGGCAACCTTTCCATACAGGTCTCAGCTGGGCTTCTCACACGTTCAGAACACAACCAACGCCTCGTTACCTGTTGACGGTACGTCTTTGGAGATACGAGTTGAAGTTTTGTGGACACTAACGGACTGTGTTGTCCAGTTCACGTCCAGATGGTCTCCCCACCTCTCAATAACTATTGGCTGGTTTAACAAAATAAGAGATGGATTTTTCATCTCATAGGCAGAATGGTCTCTGAAGGACCACAGGAAAACTGTTTACATAAGCGGCCAGATGGACTATGAGATGAAAAATCCATCTCTTATTTTGTTAAACCAGCCAATAGTTATTGAGGAGGTGGGGAGACCCCGCCTCCCATATAAAGATCTACTTCCGTTTTAGACTTTAGAGTGTCGAAGGAGAGAACTTGCTACCAACTGGTTTCCTCCTCTGGAAAAGCTGGAAACGTCCCGGTCATTGTGTCAATTAGACCTACGTTATCAGCAGAATCATAGTAAAGCCTTACTGTGATTCCTTCACTCATTTCTGAAAGAATTTGTTTTCTGAAGTTTATTTTGAAACTCAGTCAGGACGTTGGCTCCGTTCCTGCCGGGAGAAGCGTTCTTCTTGCTCGTCTGACTCAGCTCACACGCGCGGAGGTCATCTGGACGTGAACTGGACAACACAGTCCGTTAGTGTCCACAAAACTTCAACTCGTATCTCCAAAGACGTACCGTCAACAGGTAACGAGGCGTTGGTTGTGTTCTGAACGTGTGAGAAGCCCAGCTGAGACCTGTATGGGAAGGTTGCCACCCTGGTTGGTTCAAATAATCAACTTTGGTTAACTTAGCTTTCAATCTTTTATCTTCCATTCTATTTCTTCCTTTTCTTAACACAGTGAAACTAAGGCCCTGTACACACGTAGCCGTTTATCAGTAAAACCGAATAGTTTATCATGCGGTTTGGCCTTTGATCCACACGTGAACTCTGGTTGATGTAACTATAAACGAATAATAACAAAACTCCGGCCAAAGTGAAGATTTGAGAACTCTCCGCTTTCGAGTCTGCGTGTGAACTTTCAGAACGGAGCTTTCTGCTCCACCGCCTCCAGCTGCTGCGGCGCTGACAGTCACACAATGCTCTAAAAAAAGCACTAA
Organism: Garcialebias charrua; assembly: GCA_038048925.1. Taxonomy (NCBI): domain Eukaryota; kingdom Metazoa; phylum Chordata; class Actinopteri; order Cyprinodontiformes; family Rivulidae; genus Garcialebias; species Garcialebias charrua. The sequence goes on along the minus strand of JBBPBX010007549.1, from coordinate 30,620 downwards.
AACGTCAACCTACCTGCTCTACATGATTCCCAGTCGACATTTTCCTGCGTTTTATTAATTTTGTACTCCAACACGGTATTTAATAGTAGTTCAACCTCACGGTCTGTCCACACAAACTAAAGAAAATAAATAAATAAATAACAGGAAGTCGCGGCAGTTGGAGGGTTGTGACAGCACTACACTGCCATCTATGGGTTCAGCATATTCATTACAACGCTCTCTGGTGAAATAAAACGGGACATGTAGACAAACATTTTAAATATTCGAACATGTATGGACAGATATATTTTTTTTGCGCAAATATTCGTTTTTCAAACACCAGGCTACGTGTGTACAGGGCCTAAGTAATGTGCCAACAGTTAAATTCTAACTGTCTGTTTGTTTTAATTTGAATTCTTGTCAACGTAGTTATTAAATCAGGGCTAATATCAATACAAATGTTTAATGTACTTTTATGATAATTTCAATAAAAGGTCTATTTTCTGGTGGACCAACATAAATTGAAGTCTCTCGTGAAATTACATTTTTGGTTAATCACTTTAAAGCTTCAGTATGTAGCTTTTTTTATGAACATATTTCTTCACTCTGTCACTACCTCCTGACAGACTGATGTTAGCCAGGTAATCTCTGAAAAAATTTAAAAAAAATATTGTCCCCTTGCTTCTCCAGGTGGTAAATAAGCATTTCTAAAAAGAAAAGGTGACCCGCCATTTTCCAGCCAATAAAAACAGAGTTTGTAACCAGCCAATAAAAACAGAGCTTGAATTTGAATCAGCCAATAAAAACAGAGCTTGAATTTGAAATTCAACAGACCACAAGGGGGCAGAGCCACATATGGCTCTGAGGGGGAGGGATCAGAATGCTTTGCCTGTTGAAAATATTTCTAAGTGCTGCAGTTCTACAGAAACTGCATACTGAACCTTTAAAGCAATTTAATACCGGAAAAAGGTTGAACTCGCGAATTGGTGAAAGGTTTGTGCAGATAAGACCTGCTCGAACCTTTCATCCAAAATATAGGTAAGTCAGTAAATTGACTAATAACTCCTATATTATTACAGCTTTATATTATTCAGTGGTTCAGAAAAGTACATTTTCTCTTCACGACAGATTCCCTTTACAACAGATAATACAGCTGCTTGATAAATATTTACTCCTTTTTTGCAATTTCCCATCTTTTAATGCCACGTGTGCGCCCCACACCACTTGTCAATCTTTTGGGGGTGTCACCTGGGGTGGCCAATCAGGTACCTGGGTGGCACGTGCCACCCCGGCTGCCCCTCCAGCTCAGCCCCTGGCTGAGACTGATCCCCAACCCATATTTTGAGTGCAGGGGTTTGCTCAACTACCATATTTTTCAGAGTATAGGTTGCACCGGAGTATAGGTCGCATTGTCCAATTATCACCAATAGATTGGAAAAATCCCTAGATAGGTTGCACCGGTGTATAGGTCGCACCTACGTTTAGCTCTGCTGCAAATGTCTGCCACTGGAGCGCACAGCAAGGCTTTTAAGAAGATTAACACTTAAAAACAATTATTTGTTTGATAAAAATTATAGCAAATATGTGTCTGAGCTGAACTTTTCCTTAATAAATGAACGTAATTGTGAAATTAGCTGGATTTAAAAGTTTGCCGAATGTGATAAAAAGCCAAATATAGGTCGCACCGGTGTATAGGTCGCAGGCCATGAAAAAATTATAAAAAAGTGCGCTATACTCCGAAAAATACGGTATTTAGAATCAACTCTGTCTCTTGGTTAGCAAAATATCTTGTGAGCTGAGCAAAATTTTAACGTTGGAATCAGTCACAAAACTGACTTTGAGTTACTTTGAACAGATCATGAGAGATACAGTATAGATGATTATAATGCTTATTTGTTTTTGACCAAAACAGCTACAACAATATCATTTCTCAACATAAGATTTTCTTGGTATAATATGGCATGAAAGTTGATGGGCTATTTGCTTTCCTTCAAGGAATGCTAAATCTTTAATTAATTTGTTTGTATTTTGAAAGATCATTTAAATAAACTCAGCCCTAATGCTCATGTTTCAGCTCTTTATTGTTTCCCTTGTGATCAAGAGCCCAACACAAGGGGACAGCATTTAGCTGTGGACCATTTGCAGTGTACTGTCAGGCTTTGCACACCATCTAACTGCAGGAGAAGAATAACAGACAAAATAGACGCCTTATTTTGAAGGAAACCTGAACCGATAGATTAGTTTGTGGCAAGAAAAGCAAGTTTTACACATGGAAATGTTAGGTTTCATTTATGAATTAATGGTAGCAAACTGCCATCCCACACCATTTCTCTGTAACAGCCACATTAGGTTCAGAGTTCAATGGTGATATGGTGTGAATCCCAACCACACGATTGAAACGTCTTCCTCTCCTTTGTGAAGAACTGCACACCACCCAGGTCAACCAGCACTGGAAAATAATGACTCGTGCATTCAAACACAGGAGACAGTGAACAACATCAGCACAAATTAATTGATTTATATATTTATTGACACTTATATTTAGTTGAATTTTGTAGTGTAATTAGTGTAGTGTTCTTTTTGTAGGTTAAACAAAATATATGTGGTTGAGGGGAAGATTAATCTAAGGTTCACAGCCACCCTTATACACGTTCACAGCTCCAGTACAGTACATTATTCTCTCCAGGTCTGGGGATGGAAAGTGAGTCAGGCACTCTGCTGCCGACAAACCCCTCACCCTCCCCTCCACTTCAGCAGCCCCCATTACCACTTCCTCCCCAGTTTACAAGTATACAACTCTGTGGGTGTTTTCATGAGTGGCTTCTGCGAACTGTCAAATATGAAGGGAAAGTTTAACAGTGAATGTGTGAGCGATGCAAAAAGAAAAGAGATTTTTTTTTAAAGCTTCAAAGAGTCATGAGGCTGTTAGTTTGCATGTCAGCATATTGTCATCAAGTTGAAAATGATCATGTGATATTATTGTAAATGGAAGAAAACTTGAGCAGGATGTGTAGAGGATTAAAACTAGAAACAGTGCCCCCTCCCAACAGTGAATTTAACTTCCAGATGTTGCTGCTGCACTGAATCAACCCATTAGGAGGCTGCTCTGTGCAGTGGACTTGTTCTCCTCAGGCTGCAGAAAAGCCGCTGTTTCGTCAAATTACAGAGATTACAGCAAGTTTAAGCAGTTAATGATTTTTTGTTTTTGTTTTGAGTCAGCGTGGTCACAAAAAGGCAGGTGCACGGTGTCTGCTGTGTGGTTGGAGAGTTTGATGAGACTTCTGCCTTCTGCTCGGCCTCGCCTGACACATCAGGAAATGACCTCTTTTGACTCACAAGACCTAAGAAAGGAGACGTCCGGAAACCAAACTGAGCTTTCAGATTGTTATAGGTTTATTTCAGAACACATTAAATACAGAACAATGATAAAAAAAATTATACAGTTACTTCTGGAAGGAATAAATACAGGTAGTCCTCGACTTACGACGGCCTACTTACGACGTTTCGCGGTTACGAACGCCCTCCCATTAAAAAGCATTGTTTCGAGTTACACGGTTTATGCGCCTTTACACCAAAAAATACGGTACCGAAACTCAGCGGAGGTGGAAATTTACAGGAGGGAGTGGGGAGAGTGTACCTTAGCGGCCACGGGCGGAGGATTACAGCTGAAAATTACAGGAGACCTCATTGTTTACAGGCAGACCGGGGCAGAGGAGGTTAGGAGGGGCTAACATGCTAACAGACCTTACTGTAAAACTCTGGACCGCGCGTGGAAAAGTACAGGAGACCTTTGTTTGGACCGGAGGTTTACGAGGCAGAGAGGCTACAGCTTAGCAACGAGCTAACATGCTAACAGGCGGAGGAAGGCTTCACCAGCTCCCAGTAGGTTATTAACTCTTTTTTCCCTTCATTATGGCTCCAAATGTATGGAGCTAACATGCTAACAGGCCTTACTGTAAACAGTCTGGACCGCGCGAACTACAGGCAGCCTCAGATGTTGGAGGGACACCGAGCTAACATGCTAACAGGCGGAGGAAGGCTTCATCAGCATTCCAGTAGGTTATTAACTCTTTTTTCCCTTCATTATGGCTCCGAATGTATGTGTTTTTTGATAATTATGTAGGGTACTGTGTTAGGATAGGCTAAGTGCTTGGTAAAATACAGTACTGTACGTATGAGGTGCCATTTGGACGTATTTTCCGACTTACGACGATTTTCGAGTTACGACGCAGCGTAGGAACGGATCTCCGTCTTAAGTCGAGGACTACCTGTAATGTTAGTGTGGCAAAGCTTTAAAATGAGAAAAAGGCTACAGTTTGTGCCTTTTATATTTTTACGTTTGAATTAAATTGAAATAATACAAAAAAAAACATTAAAGCAGCAGAATCTGTCTGCATTTGTTCATTTTGATTTGAAGTAGATAAAAAAAGTTGGCATAACTTATAGAGGTAACGTTTTCACCCACATACAGAAAAAAATCACCACAAAGTCCAAAGTGCAGAGAACATTTCTCACCTGCCACTTTAAGGTTTTTCTTATTAAACTAACAGAAGGAAAAAAAAGTCCCTGAGAAAAGTATAACAGTCTCGACTCTTATTGCAATTTTTTACATGGATACAGAAAGTAGACAAGTTTAGAAATTTATTTTCATGATATTATCTTGAGATAAAGAGTAATTTATCACATTAACTCATGATTAATCACTTCTTCGTCTGCTGCCTTCATACATCTCTTCCTACATGTCTTTGCGTGCGCTCTCAGGACATGATTACCTGCAGTGTTCCGTCAGTGAGGCCTTCTCCTACTCTGCTCCTGCTTCTTGGAATATCTTAAAAAAGATCTGAAGGTCTCGACCTTGACCTCTCTAAATGGCTTAAAGAATCTGTTGGAATCCTGGCAAAAACCAATGCAGACATGTTCCTGTCTTTGATTTTCTACATCTGCCTTATAATCTGTCTGTTTTGCTACTTTGATATCTTTGTTTAAATTTGTTTTTTTGTTTTTTTAAATCTGTCTCTCTTAATTGTTTAAGGAAATTTTACTGTTGTTGTTGTCATCATTCTTTAGTTTGTAGACGGGTCCCTCTTGTAAATGAGTCCTCGAGGCTCAATGAGATTAACCTGCCTAAATAAAGGTTGGATGAGTTAAAATGATTATTTTTGTCATAGTAAATTTTTGTCATTGTCTTAATATAAATAATTTAATTGATTTTTTATTAATTATTTGAACCTGACAAATTTTGGTTATAAAAACAGAAAATGACCACACCTGTTATTATTTCTTCAATCTCAAAGTGTTGAATTAATTATTTTGTTTATTTTCAGATAACGTAATGATTATAGTGCAAAAAGAAATGGCTCATCATTATTCAGTATCACTGGGATGACACCAGGGAATCATCTGAAACTCTCATATCTTGTCCCATAATGGCTGTTCCTTGATGTGGCTTCTTCAGCTTGGATCGGTTTTCATGATTTCTGATAAAGAAGAGCCTCTATGGTTTACTATTACAGGTAGTCCCCGACTTACGAGCGAGTTCCGTACCTGCGAGTCGCTCGTAAGACGAAAATTCGTACGTCGGAACATGAAACACGTGTTTTCGTAAGTCCGGATTTTCTGTCGTAAGTCAGAAAATTTAAGCTAGCGCTACTACGAACACTCGTTTTTCATCAAAAACTTTCATACTAGTCCATGAACATGCTCAGAAACGTGTTTCCAAACGGTTAGCTAACATACTTTCATCTAAAAACACAAAAAAGTGCTGTATTTTTTACAAATTTACTGCTCGTTCGCCAGCTCGTAAGTCCGGGACCTCGTATGTAAGGGCACTCGTAAGTCGGGGACTACCTGTATTGTGATTTTTAAACTATTTTTGCATGTTACAAAAAGCTTCTCTGGGTTAAAACAACTAAACTAACCTGTTCTCTTGAGAAAACAAGCTTCACATTCTCACAATGGTGAAATAAATACCTATAATTTTTAAACAAGGTCTCTCTGGCTTCTGTACTTTTATATTAAAAGGAAAATATCAATGTGATATTATATCATATATGCACCAAAGACGTTCTCAAAAGATTTGTGCCGTGCTATTCTTTTTGTGTTACTCACGTTTACATAAATTGCATCATTCTTATACAGGTGAAACACACCTCCCAGATAACTGTTGGATCGGATTCTACCCGGCTGTGGAGCGTTGTTTCTGGATTGCAGGAGAGTAATGTATCTTCCCGCATACCTTTCAGTTTTCACGTTTATTTCATGGGTAAAGCTGCCACTGTCTAAGAAATAGAAAACCTTGGAGTAGACATAGTAGTAGGCCTCTTTCTGGATGATGAGTTCCTTGTTTTCATACTTTATCTCGTAGAGGATTGGTTCTGCGACCATGCTCCACGCCATGACGTGTTCGTCATGAACCACATCTGTGCCATCTGGAAAGAAAACAACAATGTTGTGTTTTGGTATTACACTAAATCATTACAGAAACCATAGGAATTCTGGTTTTACCTGTTAAATGTGCGACTGGTTTGGATGGAAGAACATCCTCGCCTGGAGGCTGAGTGGCAGAGGCTTCATCACCTGTTTGAAAAAGAAACGGTGTGGATTTTTATCCAGTTAATAAAACTCTGAATTAAAGAAAATGTGCCAATACGCACCTCCAATGAGCTTTGAGATTGTTGCTGAGGAGACCTGCAATGGTAGAAAGAAGAAAAGAGTCAGCGGTTGACCTGTGTGCGTGCACGCTGCAACACAGAAACAGATGCATACTGGTGTGAATGCAACACAGCTGTGAAAAAAGATGCAAAAAGCAACAATATCATTAAATTTAAGTTGATTTTTTTTTTTAACTGTGTCATCGTAATGTCATTTTTCTGCAAGCAACGTTTGATGCTCTTTCTGAACATAAACAAAAGGTTGATTATGACTGACAAAGGAAGTAGACCATTTCCTTCACCGTCCCTTGTTGGTGCAGCATGTGCTGTCTATCTTCTCAGAAAACCTCCTCCACTTTCAAAACCCTAAGACCCTCACACACAGTCAGGACAGGGTATGAAACTGAGTCAGAACGCTGATCAGCAACTTTTCACAACCGTAAAGCATCACGTTTGGGAATTGTTGCCCTCACTGTAGGATTTTGTAATTGTCAGACGTATCGGTAATATATTCCTCCATGTCTGGTCTACTCCCTTACCCGTACCGTGAAATAATTTAGAGTCAGCAGTTTTTGGACAAAATCTTTCACGTGACTTATAGAAAACATAAACTGGTTTTGCGTCATAACTTCTTCTTTTTACACGTGTTCGTTAAAATTCTTTACAAATCCATTATGTCACGTTACGCCATAACAGTACGGTAACCACATTTGTAAATCGAGTTACCGGTAATATTAAAAATAAACTCTGACAGTGATGGAGAAAGATTTTCGATGTGACACTTGGACATGCGTACGCCAAATTAAAAGCCTATTATTTCTTGAAGGAATGCACATTTTTCCCCACCTTTCATGTACCAGTTTTAGATTAAGATCATCATGTTGCGAAACAACAGATTTGTAGCCGTTTTGGTCAAACCTTGAAAATAATGGTAAAAATAATCTTGTGTAATTTATGCACACTCAGTGTTGTGACTCTCAGCTACTAGAAATTTGAATTTTTGCTTAATTTCTGTAAAATAGACAAAGATATATCTATTTTTGTGTTTGCTTTTGTTGATTAGCTGTACAGTAGTGCCTTTTTATGTTGGTTAACATTAAGAGGTAATGAGTCATGGAGGTACACACATCCAGTGATTACTATCTGAAAGTTACATTAAATTCATTCAGTGGTTCATGATACTGTATACGATAAGGTGAGATAAGATAAGATATATATTTTGCTAACAAACAAACGAGGTTAACACCAACAGTTATTACTAAGGTATATGTCTCAGCTACAACATCAGATTTTAGAGCAATATCTGTAAAATTTGCTAAATTATTGCTGTTTTTGAGGGGGTTTTAAGGTCTTGTGCTTCCTGTGGTGATTTTGATTTATCTTTAAAGTTATTGAGCTGTAGCTAAACGTCTAATTGTTATTTCCTCAAAGGTTTCATTAAAATCCATAGTACGGTAGTTAGATAGATATTGAACTAACAGAGATGACCGCAAATATTTCATAGCCTAATTTTGAGCGCAGTTCTTGTTTATTCCCATCTTAGTGCTCAGAATGTGTTGCCAATTCCCCGCACCAAATCTTGGGCAATATGTGTAAAACTGAGTGAGATGTAAACATTTTTGTGTTTTTAAGGTCAGTTGCAGTTGTCTTCAATCAACTTGACTCTAAAAAGTGTGCATCTAATGATTAGTTTTAAAAAGTTGAGATATTTTGATGATACAGATACACAATAAAAATACACAACTGTTCTCCTTTACCTTCCAGCAGCATTTAACAACAGTGTCAGTGGCATTTATCTGCCTTTTTAGCTCACGTTTGAAACTTGACACAAAAGAGAAAAACTTTCACATCAAACATGTAAAAGGATCATTGCATCACACCTTTCAAGGTTGACTTCTTTATTTTTGCAATTTACATTTTTTTATATGAAAATATTTCATATCAAATTATTCTCAAATTATATAGTTTGTGAAGAACAATTATAGCACCGTGAAATAAAACTTGAAACTGAGAATAGGTAGCAAAACTGATTACGATCAAGTCATGAAAGTAAAATTGAGAGTGGTTAAAGAGCAAACGCAGCATCCAACGTTTTCTAAAAGTTCAATGTATAATCCTAAGAGCGGTATTTTTAAAATATTACACCCACTTGTTCAGTTTGGTAGAGTCGATAGATGAAGCAGGCTTCGATCATCATGCCACACAGCGCCAGGGCCACCAGCAGGAACAAGAGGGTCTGGGCAGCGCTGGTACGTTGGCCCCCTTTGCTCAGCCGAGGCGGCAATGGAGGCCGTGTCTTATGGGTGTCCACCACAAACACAGACGAGCGGTCGCGCTCTGCCATCCCCACTGAGATCTTTGGAAGACCAAAGAACTGTTACGTGTGAAACAGCCCTCCAAAGGTCACAACTGTTTCTTTGAAGGACCTGCCGAGAACAGAAAAAGGCACTTGAGCTGCAGAGTGGTATAAAAAAAAAGTTGCACAAATGGGTGGGCTCACTTCTGGTTGGTTCAAGTCAGGGTGTCTTATGAGTCGTCAGAAAAAGAAAGAAATCTTGAGCTGTATCAACGAGCACCTGTAATTGCGCTCATCAAAATGAAACCAGCGAGAGGAATTTACCTTCTCGAGACAAATGAAGTCTTCGTGAAGACGACCACAGTAAAACAGTGAAGACCAGAAAGTTTTGCGTTTAACCCCCGCTTTACACCCTCCTACTTCACTGAAAGAGCAATTTAGAATGTATCTTCGATCACACTTCTTCCCATGAGCAATCTCTGTGGTTTGTCTGAAGGGCTAAAAGCAACAACCTTGAAAATCCTAACCTAAAATCTTCAAATTTACCTCCACAGATTAAGGGTCAAAGAAAGAGGTGAATGGGTTAGTCATGGGTTCAGAATGTACAATAAACTGGTGAATTTTTGTACATTAACAAAGCATTCAACTAAAGTTAAAGCTGCTATATGTAACTTTTCTAAAAATATATTTTAAACATATTTCTTCACTCGGTCACTATCTCCTGACAAACTGATGTGAGACAAGTAATCTCTGAAAAAAACTATACTGTAGTCCCCTTGCTTCTTCAGGTGTTATTAAAAGCATTTCTAAAAACCCACAGTGACCCGCCGTTAACCAGCCAATAAAAACAGAGTTTTTAACCAGCCAATAAAAACAGAGCTTCTCACGCCCACGCCTGTCCAGCCCCAGCGGCCGCGCACGTTCTCGTTCAAAGGATTGCAAAGCGATGCAGGACTGTTTTGTATGTGACACAAATGTATTAAATTCCCCTTCTTCATCCCTGATCTGGACTTTTCTTTTGTTTTTTTGCCAAAAGTCAAGTGATCGCTTCCTCCTCCGCTGACTCTATGACTGAAATGATGAGGAAATGAATGAATTTGTCATGAGCGAATTAAACTCGGGTTCAACGTGGCTGCGCGAGGCTCTGCAGATTTCCTGGTGTTCTGGACCAGTGCCTCCATGTTTTTATTTTATTTTTTAGAACGTTTTATTAACATATAAACACAGAAATTCGCAGCAGCTGCGACAGGACATGCAGTGGAGGCGGAGCTATGGAGACGGAGCTGCAGTTCAGCCGAGAGCAAGGGGGAGGGACCAGAAACGTCTCTGTTCAAAAGTTCCAGCGTGTTCCAAAAACTACATATAGCAGCTTTAAGATGGTCCACTGAAACAACACCACAAGAAAATTGACTTCAGTGTCTTTTTCTATCAGTGTACTGTTGATTCAATCTTACAAAACTCAATTATTTAAACGTTATATTGGGGGGGGGGGGAGGGGGGGGGCAGATAAACTCAATGAATTTCAGATAGACTTGGAATGGTCAATATTGTATTTGCAAAACAAATTTTAAATCTTGTAAAAACTTATAATAAAAAAACAACACAAATATTTGTTTTTCACCTGAAATGAGTTTATGATGGAAAGACTTGCAGGTTCTTCACCTTCACCTCTTCTCCATGAATGAAAACAATTGTTTCCTACAGATTTTTACTCTAAAGTATATTTCCTTTGGTTTACAACAGTTTATGTCATCAGTGGTAGGTGCAGAGCTCCACCCTCACCTGTCAGCTTGCATCACACCTGACCTTGATGACTCTCCCCACAGGTGGGTCTATGGGGATGGGGCTTCTTTGGGCTCAACCACCAGGTGCTAGCCAACAAGCTCCAAGAGTTTGCCATGGTTTTCCTCTTTTGCATCAAGCATCCTGACAAATGTTGGATGAAGAGGGAGATGGACCGACGAGGCCTCGCTCACAGTAATGAAGGCATTGCTCTGGTGTGCAGTAGTGAAGAAAGAGCTGAGTCGAACGGCAAACTACTGGTCCATCTATGTTCCAACCCTCCCCTGTGAGGTGAGCTTCCTCCATGAAGTGGCTGGGCTCAACCTTAGAGATAAGGTGAGGAGCTCCACTCGGTTAGGGAGGTTCGACATCACGCTGCTCCTCTGCATCGAAAAGAGGTAGTTAAGGTGGTTTGAGCATCTGATTAGAAGGCCTCCTGGATGCTTGTCTGTGGAAGTTGGCTGGGCATGTCTTGCTGGGAGGAGACCCCCCTCCAAACCCAGAACTCTCTGGAAGGATCATGTCTTTAATCTGACCTGGGAACGCCTCAAAGAAGGAGCAGAGAGGGTTTCTGCAAATAAGAATGTCTGGTGATCCACCCTGGACAAATTGCCACTGAGACCCGACTACGTCTCAGCAGAAGAAACTGAGTGGTTGGTTGGTTCACAACAGACTGCCATGATGATGTCAAACAACAAGGTCCCAGAGAGATCGAATCTCTCAAATCTGACACATTTCTGTGTGGAGTTTGCGTGTTTTTCCCCATGCATGCCTGAGTTCCCTTATCAGTCAGTACACATTGACTATGGGAGTTGCGCCGCCGCGCGGTTCACCTGAAGTAATACAATCACGCCTTTTAAGGCAGATGGGCGTCAGCAATGAGGCCCCGCCCTCTTTGCATAAAAGGGACTGACGCCCCACCTTCATCCTCTTTCGCCCTTCACCTCGCTTCACACCTGAACTTTGCAGGACTCTCTGTGACTGGAATCTCTCAACTTGGAGGTGAGCTCGGTCCCTACCCTGAGCGTTACAGAGACATTTTCCTGTGAGCACTGGGATTAGCGGAGGCTAACCCAGTGCAGTCTACCTAAAATTTTGAAACTTTTTGTGCTCTTTTTGCAGCTCAGCTACGAGACGAAACTAGCTGTGCCACGCTACCCGCGTAGCTAACGGCTGCGGCTAGCTAACGAGAGCAGCTCGACGAGAGGACTTCTTCGCAACGGTTAGCGGACATCTAACTGGCTACAACTCGACATATCTCTTCAGCCATGGCTCCGGAGAAATGCAAGAGAAAGTCGAAGAACTCCAACAAGAGCAGCAGGCCAGCGAGCCCCGGCTCCCGAGCCTGCCCCAGCAGATGTGGTTATTCCCTCTCAGTGACGGACACCCACGAGGCCTGTCCCGTCTGCTTAGGGATACTGCATGCAAAAACTGCTTTGGACTCCCCCGAAATCTGCCTTCACTGCGGACTGCTATGTGAAACAGAGAGACGGAGACGCATGGACTTTGTGGTCAAAGCCATGGATGGCTCCACCACGGCGTGAGAACCGCTCTTCGACGAAGCCCTCACTCCCACGGCGGAGCTCGAGGCTGTCAACTTAGAGGACAGCGGTCAAGCCGACTGGGGAGGAAGCATGGATGTGGTGGCCCCACTCGGGGACTCCACCAACAAGTTCGACACGAGGGACTTGTTGTGAGCAGATGAGCTCTCGCTAACAGCCTCAGGCGAACTAACTGACGATGAAGCCGACGAGGACAAAGGAGAAGACGAGGACTTCTCCCAGATCCCCGCGGCAGGTCAACCAGAGACTGATGTGTCTGTCCCAGCTCTGTTCGAGCTGTGCCGCAGAGCAGCGGACACGCTGCGGATAACTTGGCCAGAACCCCCACCTTGACAACAGATAACGAGGTTGGCGGGCAATTTCTTCTTCGCCAAGTAGCAGTCGGCCACGAGGCACAGGATGCCAATTTTTCCCGACTTCCAGACGGAGCTGAATCGCACCTGGGCTGAACCCAGGGCTCCACTGACTTTGCCTCTCTCTCAATTCCTGGACGTTGCAGGAATGGAGGCGGCTGGCATGGCCAACATCCCACAGATGGAGGACACGTTGGCAACCCACTTAGCCCCCAGGACTTTGGGTTCAAAACCAACATTGCCTAGCAAGGCCTGCCGCATGTCGGACTCCCAGCTCGAGAAATGTTACCGAGCTCAGGGCCTCGCGGTCCGCGCCATGAACGTTTCAGCCATGATGCAGGCATACTTGGCGGAAAAACTGCAGGAGCTCCAGCAGACTGCCAACAAAAAGAAAGCAGCCGATGTACTGGAGGAGGCCCGCAAGGCGACAGATTTTGCTCTTCGCCTCATGGGGACAGCCGCCATTGCTCAAGGGCGTAGCATGGCCGAGATTGTCATTGCTCAGCGCCACCTGTGGCTAACATTGACAGACCTGCCAGAGGCCCAACGAGTCCTGTTCCTCCATCATCCCATCGAGCCAACGGGGCTTTTCGACGGTGCTCTCGAGTGAATCCAGAGCAGGCTGGAACAGAGAAGGAAACAGGCTGAGGCCTTGTGTGAGGGGATGCCCAGAAAGCAATTTGTGCAACCCAGAGACGCTGCGGACACAAGGCCGCACAGCCACGCCACCACTCGGCCTCACGCCGTCCCTCACAGAAACGTCCGGCGCTCGACGGAGAACAGCGGCCCAAGTCCGCCGCAGGACCGTCCCAGGCTGGCCAAGCCTGGACATGGCACAGATTCGTCCCACGACAGGCAGGCCCACCGAGGTCTTCCTCAACGAACAGGGACGATAAACAGAAGCCGTCCTGATGCAGGGCCGCTTCGCCACTTTTTAGGTATTCCCGCCCATGTGGAAACAGGGGAAACAGAACTGTTTAAGCCAGAATTCATGTGTAAAAAGCCACGTTTATCTGGTGTGAATTATGTGTGCACAAAAAATCACTCAAATGTGTGTGTAATAAAGACATGTTCTTTTAAGCACAGCAATAAAGTCTCAAAGCACATGATGTTCTGTGTGTTGACTCAAAAAAAAACATAGCACCCTTTTTTATGCAAACATGTCAACATAAAGGGGGGGACCAGCATTCACACCTGACCACCTCTACCCTCATGAGACACGAACTGTCAGGGCAGACAATGAGCTCCCGCTGGCAGCCAAAGTTCTGTCAACACCATACAGACACTCAGGCAACCACGGAGGGACAGGGAAGTCTGCCAAAAAGCATACGAGAGGGGGCCATTCACCCCTTTCCCATCCCCTTGACACACAAACTTCAAACAATACACATGCCTTCCAGACTAAGTGCACACGCGGTCGCCTGGGAGGCATGGAAACCGTGCACGTGGGTCATATCCACTATCACCCTTGGTCTCCGGCTGCAGTTCCACAAGCGGCCACCTCCTTTCACGAGGGTGCTGCCGTCTGCCATAAGCCCAGACCACGCACATGTGTTAACCCTTGTGCGATCTTAACATTCTGTTTACTCCCCTTGTCCTACGGGTCAAAAATGACCCGCACTACCAAAGACCCAAAATAAAGCAGCTTTATTGAACTTTAAATCCAAAATCCATTTTCCACGATGAAACAACCTATTTATCAATGCATCTCAATTATTTATTTATTTTATATTTTTTTTATCATGTATTTTTGTTACACAATACAAAAAGACAATCACCAGTTAACAGTATTACACTTTTTTTTTTACCACAAACCAACTGTCAAAACAGTTTTCTTTTACACAGTAAAGGTTTATTATGGCTATTATATAAATGTAAAGTAATTATTTCTGAATTATTTATATTGAAAGGGAAAAAACAGTCAACAATCTGGAACTTTTTTGTCACGTTTATTTTTTAAATATTTTTTAGGAAGTGAATTATAAAAATACTTCTCTCATAACACAACAAAAAAACAAAATGTTGCTTGATTTTGTGAACAATTTTCAACTTCTACTATATTTATCACATGTAGGACAGTATGTGAGCCCCTTCTTGTTTGCTCTGGTGATGGACCGACTAACAGATGAGGTCAGGCAGGAATCCCCATGGACTATGATGTTTGCAGATGACATTGTGATATGTGGTGAGAACAGGGAACAGGTGGAAGAGAACTTGGAGAGGTGGAGGTATTCACTTGAAAGAAGAGGAATGAAAGTCAGCCGTAGTAAGACAGAGTACATGTGTGTGAATGAGAGGGAGGCCAGTGGAACAGTGAGGCTACAAGGAGCAGAGGTCACAAAGGTGCAGGACTTCAAGTACTTGGGGTCCACTGTCCAGGAAAATGGGGAATGTGGTAAAGAGGTGAAGAAGAGAGTCCAGGCAGGATGGAGTGGATGGAGAAAAGTTTCAGGAGTGATTTGTGACAAAAAGGTGTCAGCAAAGGTCAAAGGAAAAGTTTACAAGACAGTGGTGAGACCAGCTATGTTGTATGGTCTGGAGACAGAGACATGGACAAAAAGACAGGAGAAAGAACTGGAAGTAGCAGAAATGAAGATGTTGAGGTTCTCCTTAGGAGTGACAAGGATGGATAAGATCAGGAATGAGATCATCAGAGGTACAGCACATGTTGAACAACTGGGAGATAAAGTTAGGGAGGCCAGACTGAGATGGTTTGGACATGTCCAGAGGAGGGACAGTGGGTATATTGGTAGAAGGATGTTAGAAATGCAGCTGCCAGGAAAAAGACACAGAGGAAGGCCAAAGAGGAGATATATGGATGCAGTTAGAGAGGACATGAAGGTAGTTGGAGTGAGGACAGAGGATGCAGAGGACAGAGTGAGGTGGAGGAGGATGACTCGCTGTGGCGACCCCTGAAAAGGGAAAAGCCGAAAGAAGAAGAAGAAGAAGAAGGACAGTATGTGTGAACGTGAGAATGGGCTTTGCAGATGTGTTTCTCACATGTGCAGCACACAGCTTTTGTCTTGCAGTCCTTCTTCCAGGGGCAGAACTGGCACCTTTTTCTTTTGACTGACCCAGCTGCAGCCTTTATTATTTCTTAGTTTGTTTTTTTGTTTTGCTTGGCAGCTTGTGTGATGTGAGGGGTTAGCTGCAGATCAAGAGTGCAGGTGCAGGTCAAATGCAAGTTCTAGTGTCTTTGATGTGTGTGTGTGTGTGTGTGTGTGTGTGTGTGTGTGTGTGTGTGTGTGTGTGTGTGTGTGTGTGTGTGTGTGTGTTAGAGAGAGTTTGTGTGTGGCCTTTGAACTTTTTTCTGGTGTTTAAATGCCTTTATAATTCACGGGTCAAAAATGACCCATAGGACGATCTTTGGACCCTAGTGGTGTACAGCCCACATGGAAACCTAGACAAAAACAAAGTATCACTTTTTGTAATGATGGGGTCACTTTAGGAAAAGTCATAAAATTTCAAGTTGGAAAAATATAGTTTAAGGTATTTTTTCTATAGCTAAACATGGTAGCGGGTCACTTTTGACCCGCAGGACAACACAAGGGTTAAAAGATGAGATCTCAGTCATAATGCAGAAAGGAGTGATCAAAATGGTCCCTGCTCACGATGTGAAAAAGGGTCATTACAGCAAGTACTTCCTGGTACCAAAACGGGATCAGGGCTTGCGCCCTATTTTGGACCTCAGGGGTCTGAACAAAAGAATAAAAACGTTCAAATTCAGAATGTTGACACTCAAATAAGTAATCCACTCGGTCCAACCGAGGGATTAATTCTGCACAGTGGATCTCCGAGACGCATTTTTTCACGTCAGCATCCTGCCTTGCCACAGAAAATATTTGCGCTTTGCCTTCCAGGGCACGGCGTTCAAGTTTTTGGCAATGCCTTTTGGCCTGAAATCCATTCCCCGGTCATTCACGAAATGCCTGGACGCGGCCTTGGCACCGCTGAGGGGTCAAGGGGTCAGAGTTCTGAATTATCTGGATGATCTGCTTATCCTTGGACACAACAGAGTCCAGGCACAGCAGCACACAGAGAAGGTGATGTCTCACCTAGAAGTTCTCGGTTTTGTTTTAAACCTGACCAAAAGCAATCTGACCCCATCTCAGATTACCGTATTTCTGGGAGTACAGCTCAACTCCATACGGTACAGGGCAAGGCTCTCAGAGGCACGGGTTTCATCCCTTCACCTCTGCCTAGCACGTTTTCATCTAGGTCAGAGGGTGCCTCTCAAGATGTGCCAGCGTCTTTTGGGCCTGTTGGCAGCAGCTATCGTCTGTGTGCTTCTAGCCTTATTAAAAATGCGCCCGTTACAGATATGGATCAACAAACAACTGCAACTTGCCCCCCCCTCGACGAACAAAAGGGATACTGATTGGTCCAGAGTGCATGAAGGCTCTGGAGCCATGGAAGGTCCTCACAGTGTTCAACAAAGGCATCACATTGGTAAGAGTGCTGTCACGTGTTCTGATCACTACGGATGCCTCAAAAACTGGATGGGGAGGTCTCTGCAGAAACCAGTATGCCCAAGGGGTCTGGAAACAGCAAGAGGCCAAACTCCACATGAACTTCCTGGAACTCAGAGCAGTGTTTTTGGCTCTGAAACACTTTTACAGGAAGGGGCTGGTTGCACAACAACATGTCCTGATAAAATCAGACAATAGGACGACAGTCTTATTCATCAACAGGGAAGGGGGGCAGATACATGTCTTGGACCTAGGGGGTATAAAGGGTGCATCAGGATTATGAATGGAACGTGTCGTTATTGTTTGTCTTTGTGTGAGTGAGGATGAGGGTGGGCCTGAGTGAGTGTGTCTGTGGATGAATGTCTAATTGTCAGATTGGGATTAGGACTGCCCCCTCTCTGTTACATCTAAGGCTACTTGGTGTCGCGCTCCTACCACATGGCCCCCAGGTGGGTGTCCTTTTGCCTGCGGGCGGGCTGGGGGCCCTTGCTGTCGCCTTCGGGGGTTGGTCGCTTGGGCGTGTGTCGGCTCGGCCTGGTGGGGCTCGTGTCCTCTGGTCCTATCGGGTCTGGGCCTGAGGGGTGGGCACCCCCGGTGCCCGGGCCTCTGTGTCCGGGCCTGGGGCTACGTCAGTGCAACGGGCTCTTGCAGCGAGCTCCGGCAGGGGCCTGTGGGCTTGTTGCTGTTGGCCTCCCGGGTTTCATTGTGTGTGGTCGCTGGTGGAGCTCGTACGGTTCTCCCCCTTGGTCGGATCTGGGGAGTGGGCGAGTGGCTTGTCCTGTTCGAGTGGCCCTGGGGACTCTGGGCTCGGGGTCCTTCTTGGGGTCTTGGGCTTTGATCGCCCCTTCGTCTGCCTCGGGCCTTGGGGGGACGGATCTCTGATGCTTC
The DNA here is from genome assembly GCA_038048925.1 of Garcialebias charrua. Taxonomy (NCBI): domain Eukaryota; kingdom Metazoa; phylum Chordata; class Actinopteri; order Cyprinodontiformes; family Rivulidae; genus Garcialebias; species Garcialebias charrua. The sequence continues at coordinate 12,641 of JBBPBX010007549.1, read as the reverse complement.
ACGGTCACTGCTAAATGTTCTATTGGAGGAACCTTATTCACTTATGCATGCTCACAACCACACACAAATGGATGCAGGGATGTATATGTAGATATCATATGCAGATATGTAGATGGATATGTGATATGAATGCATATGTATGTATACTGTATATATATTTGTAGGTATGGGTATGTTTATTTATGGAAATCTACTGCAAGGTCATGAATATTATTAGTCTTTATGCATGTATGTTTTGTTGCTGTGTTCTGTCATGTGCTTTGCAGGATTGCGGACGGAGGTTGGGTGTGTTTGCCTTGTGCTCTTTTTGTGGATGATTGTTGTTTTGTTGTCTTACTTTCTATCTTTCCTTTCTCTCTATTAAAAAAATTTCATATCGGTGTGAGAGGATGACTATAAGGTGAGAAGGGAGGCCATCTATAAAAGGGGGGAAAAGAAAGAAAAAAAGCAGGGAAGGGGGACAAGGTCCCAGCCCCTCCTTAGGTTGACACAGAGACTACTCACGTGGTGTAGCTCACGAATATTGTCGCTCAGGGCGACCCACATTCCGGGCGAGCTAAATCACAGGGCAGATACCCTCTCCAGAGGGCCCCTCCTCCCATCGGAATGGCGGTTGAACCCACGTATCATGGACCAGGTCTGGGCACGGTACGGGAGGGCACTGCCCCCGTGCACGCACTGCCCCCGTATCACTCGATAAGGGAGACAGATGCACCACTGGGGACAGATAACCTGACATACAGCTGGCCAGCAGGGAGGCTGTATTATGCGTTCCCACCTGTTCCCTTGATTCAGGCAACACTGGAACGTGTGTGCCAAGGGGGCTCTATCACTAATACTGATAGCCCCCAAGTGGCCGCAAAAAGCATGGTTCCCAGAGCTGATTTCACTGCTGGAGGGGACACCATGGCAGCTGCCCCCCCACAGGAACCTGCTGACCCAGGCCCATGGGCAAATCCTTCTTTCTACTTCCGCTCTCGGCAAAGCAGGTCGCATCTCTTTTTGCTCCTCTCCTCCCTAAGTTTTCCTCCTCCCTGCTTGCTTTTTGTCTCATCTGTAACTCTTCAGCGCTCACTCGAACCAATTTGAGATGGATTTAATTACTTGGGCTGTTTCCTCTATAGATAAGATTTTTTCCACGTAGCGAACCGGGCCAGGAGAAGTGGCTTGCCCCTCCGACATGCACGCAGTGGGATACATTATGGACTCATGGTCGGAGTGGAAGCCAATGTGTCTGACCGTTCTGTCTGTCGAAGACGTGGAAGATTTATGGATTATTTGGATATTGGTGGCAGCTACTCTGTTTTTTGGCATTGGCGGAGCTGTCTGTTACTGGAAGCTGAGGAAGACTGCCGCGGCCATCAACGCGCTGGCGAGACTTCCCGATCAGCAAGATTCTCTGATCCGGGCTAGGAGATCAACGTCCCAGCTGTTGTACGAACTGAACCGCACGATGGGAGCAGCGGTGGAGAGCCACGGACCAGCGGTGCGTTTTGGGACTCGTTTACAGCCGTCCGGTCTCAATCAGGGCACAGATGGAGGGGGTTCGTAGATCGGAACCTCACATGATTCGGCGATTTTGGACCTGAACAGCACCTAGACTTGAAGGCTGCAGTCAAAAGTACACTGTGGCCTGAGCTGAAAATAAACAAAGCAACTATCTAATCTGGACTCTGAGTAACCTTGAAAGAAGGCTGTCTGAAAATCTTCTGCTGGAGTCGAATGCTGCTGAGAACTCGCTGCCCTCCCCCCCATCCCCCCAGAGATCTCTGTGTGTGCGTTTGGATGGATGCCGAGCTGAGACATCTGCTGACTGTGCTTATCTGGAATGATACACACGGACTGAATCTCCCTGCTTGTCATCAAACTGCAACATGTCTTGTCTCTTCGTGCTAAAGCTGGTAGAGTTTTTTGGACTTTATCATAGAGTGTCCTTAGACAAATTGTGATAGATTCTTTTTTGAATACCATGATTACCCGAGTGTTTGTTCCTTTTTCCATATCTGATTGTTGGTGGCGCAGTTTCATACTGCTGTGACTTTCCGTGCATGCGTCCTTCTTCGGATGGTGCGTGCGCTAATTGCAGAACTTTGTACCTTGGTGCAAATTTGCCAAATAAAGATATATTCTATTCTATTCTATTCTTCACCCATGCCCAGAACTATGGCAGCTCTGGGCCTGGCCGTTGAAAGGGACTGGCTAATAGCTTCTGGACTACCCAGTAATGTTGTAAACACAATACAGGGAGCTAGAGCACAGTCCACGCAGACTCTCTACGCTCGCAAGTGGCCTGTTTTTGAGGCCTGGTGTCTAGAGAGGAATATAGTTTCATGTTCCAGTGACTTAATCCAGCTCCTCACCTTCCTGTAGGGCCAGCTGGAGAAGGGCCGCTCTTTCTCCACCATTAAGGTCTTTTTGTCAGCCATCTCGGCATGTCACGAGGGCTGGGGAGGTAAATCACCTGGTACCCACCCTCTCATGATAGGATTCATGAAGGGCATGCTGAGGAAGAAATCTCCAGGCAGGACTTTGGCCCCCCAGTGGGACCTACAATTAGTCCTGGATGCTTTGTGTGAGCCTCCATTTGAGTCTCTTGGCAGCATTAAGATAGATTTATTATCTTATAAAACTGCATTGCTCTTGGCTCTGTGCTCAGCAAAACGCGTGGGTGACTTCCACGCATTATCTGTGCACCCAATGTGTACCAGGTTTGCCCCGGACGGGTCAAAGGTCACCCTGCGTCAAAACCTTGCATATGTGCCAAAAGTACCAACTTTAAACCCAAGAAGTCTGGACTTCGAGCTGTCAACATTTCCTCCTCCCCCTGTTCTAACTGAAGCACAGAGGCGGCTGAACGCGCTCTGCCCTGTTAGGGACCTGAGCGTCTACATGGAAAAAACTAACAGTTGGCACAATACAAACCAATTGTTTGTATGTTTTGCTACTCCTGCTGCAGGCAGGGCCCTGTCAAAACAACGCCTCTCACACTGGGTGACTGAGGCCATTAAAAAGGCGTACAGTAGCAAAGGTCAGCAGGTGCCCTCTGGGGTACATGCTCACTTAACCAGAGGCCTAGCCACTTCCTGGGCCTTATTCAGAGGTGTGCCAGTAGCAGAAATATGTGCAGCTGCTAACTGGGCCTCAACAAACACGTTTGTGAAACACTACAGTTTGGATGTCACAGCATGTGACATAACTCAGGCTGTTCTCTCTACTAAGGCTGCACGATTAATCGCATTTGCGATTATCTCGCGATATGTTAAAACGCGATTCACTAATCGCACGGGCTGCGATTTGACTGGTCACGCTTCTCTGCATCACACCGGTCTGGCGCGCGCAGCTCTGAGCGAAGCAAAACAGAGAGAGAGCAGGGAGGAGGAGACCGTGCGTTCCAACACTGTTGCTTCAGGCTTGACTGAAGTCATAAAAGTTATAAATTCAGGTAAGTTAGCTCATTTAAACGTGTATCTGAGAGCGCAAGCTGGTCACGTGACTTGGTAGTGAGCCGGTTTGGCCGCGCGCAGCTATGAGGAGCAAAACAGAGAGAGAGCAGGGATGGAGCAGACCGTGCGCTCCAATACTCTTGCTCCAGGCTCGACTGAAGTCATAAAAGTTATAAATTCAGGTAAGTTAGCTCATTTAAACGTGTATCTGAGCTTAGACGCTGAGACACCGAGACTGCGGGAGATAAACAAAGCGCGAGCTGGTCATGTGACCGGGTCTGTTTTGCAAGCTTCTGCGTGAAAAAGCGCATTAATTATCTGATTTAAAAAAAAAACAGTTGTGTCGTTAGTGATATGAATTAATACAGAACCAGTAAAAATAATCGCATTTTAAATCGCAATCGCAATTTATAGAAAAAAAACGCAATTAGATTATTTTCCAATATCGTTCAGCCCTACTCTCTACCACTGAGTAGAGAGCAGCTGATGCCTGTAGTCTAAGGCATAAGTTCTCACAAGCATGCATTTCCAGAGCATTTCCAGGGTGTGATTGAATTACGTTCCCATAGTCAATGTGTTGCACCGAGTGTACTGACTGATAAGGGAACTGAAAGTTATGCACCATAACTCATGTTCCCTGAAGGAAGGGAACGAGGTACAACACATGTTTGCCCTTTCAATGCCCAAGCTCGGTGAAGTGCACTTGGAGAATGAAGGTGGGGAGTCAGTCCCTTTTATGCAAAGAGGGCGGGGCCTCATTGCTGATGCCCACCTGCCTTAAAAGGCGTGATTGTATTACTTCAGGTGAACGGTGCGGCGGCGCAATTCCCATAGTCAATGTGTTGCACCTCGTTCCTTTCCTTCAGGGAACATGAGTTATGGTGCATAACTTTCAGTTTTTTGCTGTTCTCGTCTCATAGTCCAAAAACATGCAGAATGTACCAAAACGTTAGCACCCACAACAAAACCCTGAACAAGACAAATGCTGCAGAGAAAATGAGTGAAACAAACTTAAAATGCCTCAAGGAGTTCTGATCCATTCCTACAACAGGACAGATGTGCTACCTTTTGAACATTTCAGCAATAGAAGCTTGAATGGTTTCCATGTATTTGATTTGTGAAACATAAACATTCGTTTTTCTTAAAAGCAAACTACAGATGGTTAAAGAAGGTGACACTGTTGCCCCCTTGTGGGGGGTCTTGTTTTACTTCACAGGCTTCATTCCAGACAATTAATTACAGGATGGCATCTGTCAGCAGATCACTTCCTAACATGCACCTAAACTGGTACTTTCATGGCCACAGTTTTTTGCAGCAGTATTTTTTGGTTTATTTATTTTTTTTTATATATAATGTGTGTGTGTGTGTGTGTGTGTGTGCGTGTGTGTGTGTGCGCGCGCAAACCTGTGTGTGTGTGTGTATGTATGTATGTATGTATGTATGTATGTATGTATGTATATATATATATA
>JBBPBX010007548.1:52336-64919 GCA_038048925.1 Garcialebias charrua | reverse complement strand
TTTGTAGTAAATGTCTTGCTTTACTGAGAGGTCAGTAAAGGTCATCACTGGACAGTTCAAAAACCTTAGTTTGACCCTGGGTAGGTCCATTACATCTCCCCCCTTTTGGAAGCCATCGCCAGTCCTTGGGGATGGGGTCCAACACGAAAGGATACCTTGAACTGTCTCTGATCTTGAAGTAATCCAGCAAGTGGAAAAGAAAAATCAAAAATTATAATCCCATAAAGTTTTTGGAAATTCCGTACTGTTCGTAGGTAATCCCATTGCGGTAAGCTTTTAATCCTTTGGAAAACAAAGTCTTATAATCCATAGCGGTAATTCCACAGCAGTAATTCCATATCGATTAGAGTTGGTGATTTTGTCAGTAACAATTGTTTTTATAATCAGCATGTAGAGGGGATCCCTCGATTGATGCAGAGGAGGCGACCCTTGGATGAAGGTTGAAGACCAAGCGTTGGAGCTGCAGGTCCCCACATCGAAGGTTGTTGGCTGGTTGGCTTCCAGTCAGTGCCACTCTGGTTCTATGTGTCATGCAATTATGTGTTTTTTTAGGTGGGCTTATGATTGGGATTTTACATTAGGCCCTACCTATATGCACCTGGTATGTAAGCTATCATGGTTTAGATCAGCTACAATTACCAATTAAGGGGTGGATCAATTCTGTAAACTTAGATATAGGGATCTATACCTATAAAATTTTGGAGGGCTTCTGTAACGAAGGCCTCTTCTTCCAAACTATTCCTCCATTCATTACTTAGTTTAGGTTAAACTAAAATAGAAAAATGAAATATAGTTTGGTCTAAATGTCTGTTGTCTTTTAGACGAACGACGTAGGATTTGGTATTCCTAATAAATTTTGAAGTCTATGGCGAGACTCATCAAAATGAATAGATAATCTAGAATAGAAACGATCGAATCGGTTCAATTTAGAAATTGTGAGACCAGTGTAGTTTATGGTACCTTGAGTAGCTTTAAACTACATTGACTCTTCAACGATTGAGATTTAACAAAACGAACTGCATGTTGGCATAGTTAAATCCATATCATTCATTAACCAATGTTAATACAAAACCTTTTTGGCTGGGAGTGTTCAGAACCAAACAATATCTCAACTAATGACAACAGTAATGACTAAACAACAAGGAAACAACGTTTCACTGCTTCGACACACTCTTGTCGTCAGATTCCAAAGTGCAACACACAAGAAAAACAGGTCTCAACTTTATGACCGAGGTCAAATTAAATCTCGTGGATTTAAACGGTTGTTAAGGTTAGTTTTTTGTTGTGGGTTTTAGACTTAGCGTTTCTAAGTTCAAGTTGGACAATGCGACTTATAGGGTGGAAAATACGGTAGTTTAAACCTGATTAGTTTATTTACTAACTTGTGTTTGGACGACCTTATTATCCCATGAAGTCGGTGAGTTTGTGAGATCTTTGTCTTTTGTGGAGTCATTGAACGCCTTGTAAGGTTTGATCTGATTTCGATGTACCCATTTAGCAATTGGCTCTTTGCGGCCTTTGCTGATTTTGATTTCGTAGACGACTGAGGACACTTTGTCTGTTATCAGATGAGGTCCAGTCCACCTGGGCATTAGTTTGCGGGCGAGAGTTCCGGTCTCGGACCCTCCTTTCCCGGTTGCTGGGGCGAACGTATAGTACCAGACTCTGTCTCCCACTTGGAGTTCATTGTGAGAGGCCTTCTGGTCATAGTACGCCTTGCGTCCTTCAGCGGATCTTTCCAGGTTTTTCTGGGCGAAAGCAAAAGTGTTTCTGAGGTGTACATTCAAATCTTTGTCTTTGGCATGGCCTAACATCACCCCCCTTTGGTCATGGGGGACCACGAACACAGGTGAGGACGTCCGTCCATGGGCACAAGTTAGGATGCCACCGTTTAGTTTAAGCTGTTCGCGCAGCCAATAGTAGACAGTACACAGGAACCTTATAGGTTTCGGCCAACGTATCTTCTCACGTTTACCTCTTTCCGTGTAATTTAGGTGTGTCTCAAACGTCAGTGCAGTCGCAGGTGTATCTGATTTGTCAGCCTGCGATGGGTCACTGTCGTTGTGTGAGTTTGCCCCCCCCTTGTTTGATGAGGGGTTCTCAAAATCTGTAACAATGATGTCCAAGTGACTGTCAGCGTCTGGTTGACTGTCATTTTCTGGACTCAAATGCCTTTGAACCAAGGTTTCATTGAAAGCTTGGCTGATTGCCGAATTACCTGTCCCAGAGGACAGCACAGCATCTTCGGTGTAGGATCCTTGGATCTCAACACCTTCTTCTACCTGTGGTAGGTAGTGTTCAGTGAGTGCTGAATGTGTCAGCTCGCAGAGGAGGTTCTCTTGTTGGGCCAGAGTTTGGTCCAACTGTTGGGTCTCTTCTGTCTCACCTGTAGTTGAAGGTTCACTTACCGGGCTCTCGTCCTCGTATGAGGAGTCCCTTGTGTCCTCTGCGGTACCTGCGGTTAGGCAGTCTGTATCACAACTAGGAGGCATTTTTATTGGTAGGGTTTACTCACTGTTGCCCACAATGTCTGTTGACCATAATCTATAATCGCATCGAAGCGGTTTATAAAATCTTGGCCAACCAAAAATGGGAAAGAGTCAAGTGTAGACACAAACACCGGGTGGCGTAGTGTCATTTCGCCAATCTGCATGTGAACCATAGCTATAGCTGTTAGGGTTGTTCTCGTCTCTGCGAGACCCTGCAGTTCAATAGCACATTTCTCAAAGGGTATTTGCCTGTCAACACCGTTAGCGGCGGTCCTCAGCTCCTCGAACAGCTTGGCCGACATAATGGTTATATCAGCACTGCCGTCCAGGAGGGCTTCACGCTCAAGGACACCTTCCAGTGTGATAGGCAGGTAAGCTTTCTTAGCTACCCCCCTTTGTATAAGGTTACACAGAAACCTCACAGGTCTTGGCACACGTTTCTGTTCACGTGTGACTCTGTCTGTGTAATCTTGTTCACTGTCAGCATCTTGTTGGCTGTCAGCATCATGACCTTCAGGATGTTGTTGTGTGTCAGCAATTTGTTTGCTGTCTTTGTTATCAAATGTATGCTTTGAGTTATCAAAGACAAGGTCACTCATTGTCCCAGTTCGGTCATCATCTGTATCATTCAAGTTTTCAAACAACCAACTTACATCCACCACCTCATCAGAGCTTGGAGGTTTGATGCCTTTTTTCTGGAACGTTTGCGACCTTTTGCATGTCTCGGATTGTTTCATCCGAGGTGCAGGTCCACGTCTCAGGGGTCCCTTCCGGGCCCACCCTGGTTTCGGGCGTCCTGTAGAGCTAACACCCACCTTTAGTTGATTATTAGTTTGAAAATCTTGTTTATTCTCGCCTTTTTTAGGACTGGAATCCAGCTCCAGCGAGTGGGATTTGACCGCTTCACCTGGGGACACCTGTAAGGGTGTTTTGATTTGCATGTTAGCTTCAAAGACATTCACAGCACACTGTTTTATTTCTTCCATGGTTTGCTTTTTTGGATTAACCATGGTGAGCAGCTGAAATCTTATCTCAAAGACGAGATGTAAGAAGAAAGACCACTTAAAGTCTTCATCTTCTTCCACCTGGTGTATATTTGTCAACAAAATGAGCTTTGAGAAGCCTGTCGTAAAACATCAAAGGATGTTCACCTGCTTCTTGCCACATGTACCTGTCAACTGAGCAGTCACCACCTTGGCTCGTCCTAAGCCATTTTGGGGTCCTGATGGAGCGGACCCTCTCACTTGTTTCACCCTGTTTAACGTCCATCATTGTATTGATTTTTTGTGAAAAAATCAAATAAGATTATCCTCATGTTAGTGCTTGCAAATAAATATTCACTTTTATGCACTGAGTTAACTAAACTAATCAGCTGTGGTTTACGCGTTTCACTGTGTAATAAGTATTCATAGGTACCTTTTTCTGCAGATTTTTACCCTCAATGAAATTAGGAAAAGTTAAATGCACTCTAAATGCAGTGTTAACTTTAAATAGAACTTATGTTCAAACAATAGTTACTAAGTAACCAAAGCCTGATTTCCGTCTTTTCACTCAAACGCTTATAAAAGAGGGCTGACTTAAATGCAATGATTTCACTTGTCAAAATATATATTTTTTTAACGAGTTCACATGCATTAAGGATATTATTACATTAATTCATGAGCTAAAAAGGTACTCAGTTTAGCCATAAACAATCAGTGGGATATTTACACACCATAGATGTGTTAATGATAAATTTACTCCTTAAGGGAAACAAAGAAATTCTGATCAGCAAAGGTAGGCAGAGCTGTTGGACTTGCAGCTATACACGCAAAACATATATTTTTCATTTACCCTTTAGTTATCCAGGTTAGTCTCATTGAGCCGCGAGAACTCATTTTCAAGAGAGACCTGTTTTAGGGAGCAGATGGTGGGGGTTAAGGGCCTTGCTCAGGGGCTCATGGTGGGGCGAAAGAGGGTGGAGGCAGGTGTGGGTGTTTCACCTTTTTCCACCCACATTTTTTGATGTTGTCTGTACCAGGGTTTGAACCGGCGATCTTCCGATCTCAGGCCCACTGTCTCTAACTTCTGCGCTACCACTCCCCCACAATGTGTCAGCTTAAAGCTAGTGTTTATCAGCAAATTCATCACAGCCACTCTGTTTTAGGCATATTTATTGTCACACGGTAGGTGGACCCGTTAATACTTTGCCTAAAAAAAGAAAAAACTAGAAAAATTGTATTTCCTGCGAAAATGCAGTGTGGATGCTTATTACAGTAGAACCAGCTGAAAACAGCAAATTTGCTTAAAAAAATAAAATAAAAACATGCTGAAATCTATCTGAAATGAAACAGCAAGCCTAAATTGGCAGAATAAAGCAGAAAGAACACATATTTACTGAATTAGATTTGCAGAAATTATCACAAACATTAGGAAATTAGCACAAAAAATGCTGAAATTAGTACAAAATTGTTGAAAAGCTGCTCCCCGGGCAGCTTAGCTTGCAGGCCACTGCTTCACATGTGTGCCCACATGTGCAATGGGAAAAATGCAAATAATTAATTTCTCCATTGGGATTAATAGAGTAAAATAAAATAAAAATATTTCAAAATAGCAGAAAGAAGCTTAAACTACCATGCAGAAAGAGCTAACATTTGCTCAAAAATGTAGAATTAGCTGAAAAAGCTAAAATGAGTATAAAACAGATAAATAATAACCAAAATAGCAGAAATTGCTAAATACGCTGAAAGTAATATAACGAGCTGAAATTAGCAGAAAGAAGTTAGAAGAAGCACAAAAATGTTGTAGTTAGAGGAAAGAAGCTGAAGGGAGCACAAAACAGCTGAAAGTACCTGAAAAAAAGTTTAAATGTTCACAAGGAAGCTGAAAGAAGTCGAATCAGAACAAAATGTGAAAGGAGCAGTAAAAGGTTGTAAACGGATCTAAAGATTTGAAGGATGTAAAATCAGCTCGGTTGATTTTCAATGAGGGGAAAAAGTGGCAGAAAAGGCTAAATATTTCAAAAAGCTAAAGTTGCACCAGCACCAAATTGCTGAAGTAAGTTAAAAACCGCAGGACGAGAATCGCACCGAAAAATGTGTGAAATATACCGGTAGATCGAAGTCGGAATAATAAATGTAAACGGGAAACAATAGTGTGAATGCTATAAAGGTTTACAATTTGCTGCTCTTCATTATACAATCATTCCTGAAAGTCAGTTTAATCTGCTATTCTGCATTTGGACAAAAATCTCCACCTTTGTTGAGTTATTGAAGCGAAGTCCACCCACATGGTACTCCACAGTTTTCAGATCAACCATGACATAATTAGTGAAAATCAAATCCACTGTGATTTCCCTTGTCTGTCTTTTTCTCTCTTCGCTTTTCTTTCACAACTTCAAGTCTTTCTTTGGTGCCGCCTTACTGTCTCTTCTCTGTGTTTGCCAACTGTGAAATATTTCCTGGAGCTACACTCATATGCAGCATCTGAGCGGGTTCCCCTGTCCGTGTGTGTGTGTGTGTGTGTTACATGCGGAGTGTGTTTGAATCCGTTGCATCTTTGCAGACCAGGTGAACAGTAAATGATCAAAGCATGAATTGTGGGCGTTGGCTCTTCTTGGGGGTTGGTTGTGTGCCGGCATGTCATGAGTCATGCATGTTATGGCAGCATCTTGCACCAGCTGTGAGAAGATATTAATGATCAACAATTGCCTTAGCAAAATCAGCTTGGGAGGTGGGGCGAAAGTTGGACAAATTCATGCTGTTTTACTTATAAATTAGCCGTGTTCAATACTTATGTCTGATGTCAGTTGATGTATTTTATTTTATCATTTAACTTAAAAATCTCAACTTGCGTAAAATGCATTCAGCCACCATTAGATCACAGGTTCCAACATTGATGCAATGCTACGAATGTCAAAATAAAGATTATTCTAGAGCTTTTCAATTTGTCATCAAACTCAATCAATAAATTATTATTATTATTATTATCAATAATTTTGTCTCCACTCTGCATTGTATTTCAGTGGTACAAAGACCAGTGCGATTAGTAAAAGTAATCATGATTGATTATTAGGAATGTCCCAAACAAGAATCCGAGTTCAGTCTGGATCTATCATTTAAAGTGGATTGTCTGCCCAATATGAGCATTTCCCTACAGCGCACAGTTACAAAGTGAACACTAAACACTACGCAAAGGCAAATGTACAGTAGTCCCTCATTTATTGCGAGTGTTGGATTCCAACCTAAGGCTTTATAAACCCTTCCCACATTCTTGCAGTGTTTTGAAATCTTAAAGCTTCCCTGACATCATCTTTTAACTTTCCATAAAATGGCACAACATATATATATATTAAGATTGACCTCTGATCGTTTTTGCTAAAACAATGTGAAATGAATGAAAATTCCTCTCCAAAATAGTTTAAAATTAGCGCCGTTTTTTTACATGGTAAATCCGGGTTTTTCCGGTCACGTGATTGTGACGTCAGATCCAGATCTCTGCACCAACGCGCACATTGAAAACAATGGAGAAAGATACAAACGCATCCGTCGAATTTAGCCATTTAAAACTTTAGATTTTAGCGATTTGGCTTCAGTTCGTGAAGAAGAAGTTATTTTGAGTGATAAACAACAAACAGCAAGGTTTCTTTTGTCCGTGTTGCTTTTTTTTCAGGAGAGGTTTCACATTCATGAAGTGAGCACCAGGTGTCAGCAAAGCAGAGCAATCTACAGTGCTCTGTAAGAGTTATCACGATAGCTTTGCTGACATCTGGTGCTCACTTCATGAATGTGAAACCTCTCCTGAAAAAAAAAGCAACACGGACAAAAGAAACCTTGCTGTTTGTTGTTTATCACTCAAAATAACTTCTTCTTCACGAACTGAAGCCAAATCGCTAAAATCTAAAGTTTTAAATGGCTAAATTCGATGGATGCGTTTGTATCTTTCTCCATTGTTTTCAATGTGCCGTTGGAGCAGAGATCTGTGTCTGACGTCACAATCACGTGACCGGAAAAACCCGAATTTACCGTGTAAAAAAACGGCGCTAATTTTAAACTATTTTGGAGAGGAATTTTCATTAATTTCACATTGTTTTAGCAAAAACGATCAGAGGTCAATCTTAATATATATATATATATATATATGTTGTGCCATTTTATGGAAAGTTAAAAGATGATGTCAGGGGAGCTTTAAACCTATCATTTTAACAACATATGTACAGTACTGTAAATGTAGCTACTAAATTTTACGTACCAGGTTCTGCAGAACAGGAGCAGCTCGGTTACGGTCTGACCCGAGAGATGAATAATGTCCCGGTGGGCTTTGGATAGAGCGCCAGACCTACGGGGGCATGTCCCGGCTTGGAAGTACTCGTGGACCAGCTAGGAGATTTTGGGTTCACCGCTGAGTCTGGGGCTCCAGTTCTAGTATGATTCATTGTAGCTCTTGAGTGCCAAAGTGCATTTTGAGGGGGCCAGACCTTCGATTGGCTGGCGCGGGACCGTAAGTGATCAATTGAGTCCGAGTCTGGATGAAAAAAGTCCCAATGCACACCAAAAACAGCCCTAGACCTACGGCGGTGCGTCACTGTTCGGAAGTCCTCATGGGCCGTATACCAGCTCTCAAGATTCACAGATGTGTGGATGTATGGAGGTCCGGTTCTACTCCGGTCCTGCTCCGGTTCCGTGGGTTCCGTGCACCTCTCTGCATCTGCTGGGCGCCGAAGTCATTGTAATAAGTGCCAAACTTTTTCCGATCAGATCAGAACTGTCCATCTTGTATTTCATCAGAAGGAAATGGGCTTCTGGGCAGGGCTCTGTTGGCTTCTGGGAAATGTAGTCATTACGAGCGGGAATACGGTATAGGCTTATTGAGACAAAACTACAAAATGGCGGCATCTGTCTGGATCATTTAATTTTTTCATTAACTTTTCACTGTACAGTACTGTATCCTGTACTGCCCCAGTCACTTGAGTAAAATTAACATTGACAATCATGTGTCCTGTACAATTACAGTATTATTATTTTTTTATTTTTTTATTTTTTTGGACAAACAGCAATATAGCGAGTCCACAAAAGTTGAACCGCGAAGTAGCGAAGGGCTACTGTACCATCATTAATTATATTTACGGTAAATGTTTCACAACTTGGTAGCTCCGCATTTTTTTCTTCCGAAATTTTATAACTCCACAAAGAGCAACATTTATTTTAATTAGCAGTACATTGAAGTAAAACAACACTAACAATATTAAAATGCAAGCACCCAAAGTTGGGCAAATGAACGCTAGGGACCGCTAATGCGCTAATCCGCTTACAGCGGACCTAACGTTTTTGTCAGCGTAACAGCGGAGTGACTAACTTTTATAATTCATAAGTGGATTTGTGCTATTTTTATTTAAAATGCAGTACCGCTAATAACTAATTATCTATCAGTAAAAACGAATAAACTTATTTAGAGGCTCTTATGCTGGCTCCGTAGCTGCTTGTTTTGCCTTTTTCCCCTCCCTCACCGTAAAGAGCAGAGAGGAGGGAGGGTTGGAGGGGGAGCAGAGGGGAGAACAGACACGGATCTACCATGTAGGCAAATGATGCCGTTGCTTGGGGCTCCCAATCAGCAGGGGCCCCGCCCCGGCCAGTCACCTACATCACTAACATTGCTCATGCTTGTTAATGTACCGGTACATTTAACATAAAAATAATTATAGTTACGATGAAAACAACGCAATACAAAAACCGGTCGATTTCTGTATCCCCCTACTAAAAATGGACTATTCCATCTTGACATCTTCCGGGTCAGAGGTGAACTCGGGGGCTAATTCTGTGGCTAGCTGGTTGTGCTGGGTTTCTTGGATAAATCCGCAGAGAACCCCGCTGTTTCAAGCCAAATTAACGCGGCCGGAGGATTTTATTGTGTGTTTTGTGTCGACCACTCGACGGTGAGTCGTTAGTTTTATGTATTTTAGTTACTTTTCATTAAATCTGTTGACTACCTATAGAATCTTGACATCTTCCGGGTCAGAGGTGAACTGGACGCTAACTCTGTGGCTAGCTGGTTGTGCTGGGTTACTTGGATAAATCCGCAGAGAACCCCGCTGTTTCAAGCCAAATTAACGCGGCCGGAGGATTTTATTGTGTGTTTTGTGTCAACCACTCGACGGTGAGTCGTTAGTTTTATGTATTTGGGTTACTTTTATGTATAAATGCGGTGGCGACACACCCGTGTATTTGAGATTTAAAAGTGGTCTTAGGGATTAAAAGATCATTCTCTTTTTTGTTAATTTCGTGGCCGAATAGAATATATGTACGTAAAGTATTAAATAAATCCTTTGATTTTTGTAATTTCATCCTTTTAGGATCATTTTAGTTACTTTTCAGTTGGCAGTGTAGTGCAAATATTGCATAACGCTGCCGGCTACCAATTGTCGAATATAAATAGCGGATTAGATTAGCTTCCCCTAATTTTCATAAGACATTTGTGCTTTTGAAATTGTGGACCTAAAAAAATTAATAAGCGTTTTAGAAATTGTGGAACTAATTTTTTGATTAGCGTTGCCCACCACTGCAAGCACCTCAACTTTGTTTATGTTTCAAAAGTAAATCCAACATTAGAGACCATTAAAAAAAGCAAGTGTCAAAAAGCTTGACTTAACTGTGTATTGTACAAAAAACTGTTGTTTTTCCATGTTTCATCACTAAAATAAGTGATAAAATGAGTTGAAATGGTTTAATTTACTGTATGTGTGGGAAAATTAATTATGTACATTATATGATGGTGTAGAAACAGCTTTGGTAATGTACATACTGTAAACTGTAAAATGTTGTATGTTGTCAGTTCTTTAATATTATTGAGAGTAATCACAGTGTGGTACTGTATAAGCATAAAAGAGCATTTTCAATCCCACACAATAATAAATAATTTGTCAAATACATAAACCTAAAATGTAAAAACTTTCTAAAGTGAGCCTTTTTAATCATAATTCTTATATTAATTTGTTTTTTTCTGAGTTACATTGCAGTTACTTTTATTATTTGTATATGATTACTAAAATTAATACATGCCAGTCTGTCTCTTAGTGTCCTCACATTTCAAAAGACAATTGGAAATGCATATTTCCTTTTTCTTAGATCAGAATCCTAGAAGTCCTGGATTGTTTTCACAAACTACTCTAATAAGAAATGTCAGAACATTCCTTGATATAGTGTGATGCAGCAGCAGAATAGCCATTTACATAATTGTTGAAACAAAATTTGTTGTTTTAGGTTAAACATTCAGAACATCTAGGAACAACACATTCTGTTTGTGTGTGTGTGTGTGCGTGCGTGCGTGCGTGCGTGCGTGCGTGTGTGTGTGTGTGTGTGTGTGTGTGTGTGTGTACCCCGAGGACATTCAAGGCTTCTGTAAAGCTGTTCAGAGAGTGAACAGATTTCGCTCTGTGAGGCGCAGCTGATGGGTTATGTGAAACTTTGTGGAATTTCACATGCATCTTGTCCGAGTCAGACAACTTCAAACATGAACCCACCGTAAAGACAAAAGATTTGTTTGAATAAAACATACTTTTGTGGGTTAAATTTCAAAGGGAGCCACCCTCTTTGCATGCTGTCTGTTACAGTACTTGTGAATTGTCCTGATGCAGCAAGAACATCCTTTTTTGTATACAGTTTAATTAGTTGAAGTTTGGGCAAAACATTGTGAATGTTAAAGGATAACAGACACCATTTTGTTTGTTGTATTCTTGCCTACACCTCTTGCAGTATCAGGACTACGGGGTTGTATTGCCAGTTTCTTGCAGAACATTTGATCAAGCCTTAAGACTATGGAATGATGGTTTGTCTTTTCCACATGGTGTCCATATCTGATAAACATCATACTTAGGAAACCTACTGTGCATCAGTCTTTGCAAAGCAAATAATTCTTAATTCTGTCAAATAAGTACCGTATTTTCTGCCATAAACGTCACTGCGCCCTATAAATGGAATCCGTCCAAATTTGTCTAATAAAGTGGAAAAATCCATAAATATGTTGCTTCGCCGTATACGTTGCATCTATTATGTGCCACCACTGACGCATCGCGTTTGTTACGCGTCACCGCTGATAACCCAGAAATGTGGGCCGGTGTTGTGCCAAAAATCAATTGGCTGCCAAATAAATGGTGGCCACAGGAGCGTGCACAGGAATACTTTAACAAGAATTTAACTAGATTAATACTTAAAAACAATTATTTGTTTGCTCAAATTTAAAGTAAAGGTGTGTCTCAGTTGAACTTTTACTTAATAAAGGCACTTTAATGGTCAAATTAGCCGCATTTTGCCAGGGTGGTGCAGCGAAATGAAGCTGGTTTGAGGTTGCTCCAAGCAGCGAGCAGAACAAAGGTGGCAGCTACAGCAAGCCGATTGTGTCATTAATAGCTGGTGAAGTATCTCAGTCTTCTGGGACCTGGTTCATTCAAAAAAGTTCAAGACAAAAACAATAAAGTATAAAATAAAATATAATAAATAAAGTCCAGTTGTTTTTGTCTTGAACTTTTTTGAATTTGTCATTATAGCCACTTTTACCTATTACATGATACAATGGCATGCCTTACTACTCTGGTGCCATCTAGCTGCTGAAAAGTGATAGTGTTCAATTTTTTCAGTCAGAATGAATGAAAACGGTCATAGCTCAGCCAAAATTTGGCTTATAAACATGGGGGGGAAAAATCCATAAATATGTCGCTTCACCCTATAAGTCACAGGGCATGTAAATTATGCAAAAAAACATGACTTATAGAGCAAAAAAAATCCGGTAATCAAAAAGATGCACTTTCAGTGTTCAGTCATATACTGTAGACTGTGCACATCTCATAGCAGGTTTCTATTTAACCATGATGATTTGATTCTGATTATTATCTAGAATTTGGCAGTACTGGTCCATATTCATATTGTAGTGGCTCTTACAAAATGTGGCTTTGAAGTGTTTTATTTTTAAAAAAAGAAATAAAAATAAAGACAATACAGTACCGGTACTTAGGGTTTTTTTGCGTCGTAATTTGTCGTGTAAACTGATGGAAAAAAAAGTTCCAGTCAGTTTAAATTAAATATTGAGTATCTGGAAAACGTTTTTAAACATATTTATTAAAATGT